>SZWC01000466.1:249344-262502 GCA_023375785.1 Penium margaritaceum
AGATATAGATATAGATATAGATATAGATATAGATATAGATATAGATATAGATATAGATATAGATATAGATATAGATATAGATATAGATATAGATATAGATATAGATATAGATATAGATATAGATATAGTTATAATGGATATAGATATTACATATAGATGTAGATGTGAATATATATATGGATATAGACACAAATATAGATATAGATATAGTGACGTGGACATGGATGCAGATGCAGATGTATATGTGGAGATTTAGATAAATGTATAATGAACATAGTAATAGGTAAAGGGATATACATAGATTTAGATGTAGATACATATATGGTTATGGATATGGGTATGGATATAGAAATAAAAATTGATGGCGGTGTAGATGTAGATATAGATGTAGATGGTTGGGACCATTTAAGATCGAGCAAACCCCGTTGTCGCTCAAATTCGCCTACAAGACAGCATGGTAATTCATCCTGTCTTTCTTGTCAAGACACTCAAGCACTATCGAGACCCGAACAAGAGATTCCGTGGCAGAGATGTCACTCCTCTGCCTCTAACTTAGGTGGACACAGTCATGGAGTACGTGATCAAGGACATCCTCGGACATCAACGTCGTGGTAAAACCATTAAGTATCTCGTCAGGTGGCATAGCTACGACAAAAGATGGGAGCCCTACGAAAACCTCCAAGACATTAATCCTATGATCAACGGCTACTACAGGCGTCACCGATCTATATCCGCTCAAGCCTTGGGGCGTCACGACTATAATTAGGGAAAGTATTACATCCCTGACGTGCACGAGTCCCTAAACTCCGCAACTGGGTATTTCTTTCATTGTATTTGTGGCCCACTAAGCATCGATCTTGGGATTTTTCCGCAATCCGGCAGGGGGTATTTTGGCCACTTGCGTAAACCTTGAGTGTTCCGTTCTCAAAGATTCTGTCACATTCAACTTCTGTCTAGAATAGTTGAAAGAATTGTCAGAAACCCGTATCGATGTTCCGATACTATTCGGTCGACTTCTTGACGGTGTTCGAATTTTATAAAGTCGCGACTCAATATCCTTGAACCCCCCCGAATTCTCGGCAGATTTTCTTGAAGAGGCCACTCACGACCCGACGTTGTGTGTGTCGCTCGACCGGAGCATCAAAGACCTGTTCATGTTTGTGGTCAAGGTGTGATCCATCACACCTGTAATGCCCTCTTGTCTTGCTCCACATGCTTTTCCCTACCACACTGTGTACTGAAGATTATGTGTATGACTGCACTGGAGCTCCTTTCACGTGATGGGATACATGCGTGAAATATCCTTCCCATTCTACTAGCAGCAGCAGTTGCCCAAGCAGTGGCTCTTAGCCACTCGAAGTTTTCTCCTTGATGATTCTTGCTCATGGGAGCTCTAACCCTTACATACTTTAGGATTCCAAGGCCATCTTCAAACCTGTGTGTAGTTGTGAAGAATTAAGTTCTTTGACAGGCGGGATGCTGATCCTTAGGGTGCCACCTGACCAGATTGGTTCAATGTCATGGTGAGTAGGCGCCCTCAACTTTATGCCAAGAGGTCGGGCTCAAACCCCGGGTGGCGACGTGAGGTCGATGTGCTTCTTGCATGGTTGACACCACGCTCACCGGTTCTTGCTGTATAACTCCACCGTCTCTCTCTTGGTCGTTTCTTAACTCTTGAGCAAGGAATTGTGGTCTCCTCTACAGCCATTGTGTACCCCACATGAGGCTCCCAAATGACCCTGCATGCCTAATCTGTGAAACACATGGTCTCAGCACCCTAACATAGTAACTACTGGTATTAGAGCCCATGGGAGGACACAACCTCCTTGCATTGCCAAGAGCTGAGACACGTGGGTCCTGCCACCACTCAACGACAGTCTGCCGCCTCTGCTGACCTCAAGTCTTTGTCCATCCTCCTCTAGCTGTCCTGCTGAGGTTTCAGCTACAGTGGAAGAAAGTGCCAAGCCGCCAGCATCTTTTTGACCCAATCCCTGGTTGAAAACCTTCACATCCCTGCACAGTTCAAGCATAGCGAGATCCTACCCTGACAGCAGTACTGTGATTGCACTAACCAAGGCATCGGAAACAGCATTGCGGCTGCACTGAGATGGGCGCATTGCCTCTCTCCTGGCTCCAATGCTGGACACCCCCGTATTCCTGCACGTCTTGTGCGTCGTAGCTTTTCGCTGACTGTATTTCCAGCACTACATCACCTGAGGCATCAGCAACAACATTGTGTTCTGCCCCTACCATCGGCATCATCTCTCTGCTGACTCGTCAACTGCGGCTCTCCACCTTCCAACACTGCATCGCTAGAGGCATCAGCAGCATTGTGTGCTGCCCTGCCATTGGCATCACCTCTCAGCTGGTCCGGCAGTTACTGCTCTCCACCTTCTAGCACGTTTCATGCATCATAGTCCCTCTTTTCTTGAACCCTAGTAGCACTTGAATGCTTGCGGCCTTTTGATGCAGTTCTCGTGAAAGGAATAGCACAACTGCTGCAAAAGTGCATGACATCTCAGTGTTGCGTTCATCTCAGGCTGCGTCTAACCTAATGGTAAAAACAGTTGACACTGACTGATCCTCTGACCTCCAACTTGACCCTGAGGAAGGGGCCTCACAGGCCACTACACATTGCCACACTGAGACGTCAGCACCCGATGACGAGTCGGTATGGTCGGACAAAGAGAACGCTGACGTGCCACTCTGGGTACAAAGTCTCTCACCTCGCCACTGGCATGATAACGTCCGTCCGTTGAGGAGGCAAGAGACCTCGAGATCGACTCCTTGCTGTACATGGCCGAGTCTCTCCCAGGGTCTCCTCAAGGTATGCATCCCTCTGACCAGCAACCACATCCTGATAGCGCTTCCGAGTCCCTAGCTAGTGTAGCCAGTGAACCAGATCAACCCAGAAGCATCCCATTGCTTCATGCATACGTTGACTTCTCGACCTTGCCGCAGCAGTCCTTGACGCAGCTACAGGTGCTATGCTGCTTTCTCTGCTACAAGCAGAGCCAACAGGGCTCCCACAGGTACCGCTGTTGAGAGAGCCACAACTGCATACACGGAAGCAGCCACCTCTTACTCTCTCCTGACAGGAGAGGTTGCCCACATTATGGTGCAAGTTACAGTAGCCTCATTAGCAGTCGCTACAGCTGCCGCTACGGCTGCGACCACTGTCTCAGGTGCAGTTAGCTCCATCCACTCTTCTACGGCAGCTGTAGTTTTCTTTCCCTCAGAAGAGCCTCGTGCTATTGCACACCACACCAGGACAGGCATGCTGGTTGCATCCGTAGCTGTAGTAGTCGCACAGTGAGAGGGTTTCTTTGCCTTACTGTGACTATCACAGAGTGGGTGTCCATCCTCGCCTCCTCCGTTGCTACCATCTTCCCACCGCTCTTCTCCCTTCTGCCTCGAGGCTAGCATGATGGGTGTCTCCCTCTTCCCTCATCCTTGTCATATTATTTTCACATCATTCCACGCACATCATGCTTGAGAACGCATAGACTTTCGAGGCACTAGAGGAAGCACTGCACAGACTGACAGGCATCGGCTTCAGGATGAGCTTCAGTGTGTGGTTGATGCCAAAGCAGAAACGGCCACAGCTGTAGCAAACATTTTCATGGAGAGTCTATGCTCCATCATGCATTTCCTGGTGTTGTGGGTGCTGCGGATGCTGGGAAGGCAGGGAATGTTGTTGGCACTAAGCCTGCTCAGGAACTAGGGGAGCTGTCTCCGACCTGGGATTCACAGCCGTAGGTGGGTCAGCTAGTAATCCACCCCTTGGCTACACTCTCACCCCCTCTCTCCCTCCTTGAAAAAAGAATGATTTTGAGACCTCTCCACCAAACTTCACATCCAAATTGACCTTCTGTTCATGGGAAATGTGGTTCACCTCCTGGGCTCAATGTGACCTCCTCTGGGAGTATTACTTCCCTGCTGATCCCACCGTATCTCCATCTTTTGCCCCGTCTCAGTCTGATGCTGCACGTAATGTGCAAATCCTGATCATCGTGGATCTCGATCATCTCCTTGATGACATTGGGAACTACAATCCTGATACAACACGTCATACCCCTGCTGACCCCATTGGTGCATACACACTCATTTGCCGTTGCAAAACCATTAAGGGTCATGTAGCTCAAAGTGCCCTTACTATTCATTTCATGCATGCAAGAAAATGAGTCTACTTATGTATATTGAGCCCGCAGCCTTCTCCGTGAACATGACAAGGCCACTCCCGGAAAACTATCCACATGTCTCTCTATCGTGGCTGGTCTCATCCCTGAACTTTCAGACCTGTCAGTACATGTCCCTCCCACTGAACTCGAGTGTCTTACCGCTGAGCGAGTGTCCAGCATCAGTTCACAGATTGCTGGAACAATATCCAAAACAACCCCCTCCATTGTACTGCACTGGTTGCTGCAGCCACATCATCTCCTTCTGCCTCATCTTCATCCTCCTCTACCTCCACATTTGCCTCCAGAGCACCCATACCCCACCCACACTTGGGGTAGGCCGTGGCCATGGAAGCAACAACTGGGGTCGAGACAAGGATCCTCGTAACGAGAGGGTCGGTTTGGCCCTCCCACCTCACAATAGCGAGGGGGTTGGTTTGCAACAACCTGTTGCTAAAGCGAAGACTGCGGCCGGTGGCCTACCACTTGCCAGACACCCACCGGATATCCACCAACCACCAATGGAGCTGGTGGCTCAATCCGATGCTGAGAGGCCATGAGGGCCTTGAGGACAAGGCCCGTGGCCTCGTGTCCTCGTCCCTACTTGCCCTCGTTGTCAGCAAGTGCAAGTGAGGACAAGGGCTAGACGCGAGCAAGAGAGACACAAGACAAAAATGAAATGTCGGTGCAAAATAGTTGGATGTGCTTTGCATGCAACAATTTCGTATTGTCATGTCAAAAACAAAACTCGAGTTTGTTTATTCTCTAACTTCAAGTTTTAAAAATGGAAATCTTGTGTACACTCATGAGTTTGGAGTAATAGTTCCCTTGTTTAAGACCCAAAAAAGAGAGGCATATAAAAATGGAAATGGGCCTCTGGAGTCTCAAAGTTTTTGAGTTTCCGTGCACGGGTCATTGATGATGATTTCCCCCAGAGTGGCGTGGAGAGAAAAATCCCTTCTGCGAGCTCTAAACGCCATTCTACAAAATCCAATGACGACTGTCGTGTACGAGCCGGAGTCACAGCCGTTATCGTGGTTCCTAGAGCAGGACGACCATGACAACAACTCCGTGATGGTTTTGGCTGCTACAAAATAGATAAATCCCCGTCGATAGCTACAGCAACAACAAACACGCCAGTGGGGGATATGTGCTTAGCTGTTTTAAACAATATAAATAGTGTTGGAAAGCACTGAAAGAGCCTTTTATTTTATTCTTCCAACTCCTCCCAACTTCTCCTCATCCTTAAGGAGCTATGTGGAATTTCGGTGGACGGGGTGGGGAGTGCCCACTTCCAAACCACCAATTTTCCTCGTCTTTTTAAAATTCCCTCCTCCTTTCTTCGACAAAAAAGTCGGACAGTGCTCCTTCCTAAGACCAAGAAATCTCACGACCTAGCAACACACCAAAAAGAAGGAAGGTGATACCTTTGAAATTTTTAAGGCCTCTCCATCGCCTTGGGTACAAGGGAGACGCCTCCAAGGAGGCGCAAAAAGAGAGCTCAGGAGGAGGCCAAGAAAGACCTGGAGACAAGAGAGAACACAATAGGAGTGAGGGAGGAGTGTGTGGGGGTGCAAAATGTAGAAAAGAGTTGCCCCCCTCCCCTCCTCGCTTTTTGGACAGTGCTCAATTTCTTGTGCCCCCTTTGGTTTTGTCTTTGTTTCATTGATTCTAGGTGCTATAGGTTGCCTAATTCTGTGAGTCACGGCTTAGGAGAAACAACTTCAGATCTCACGTAATTGTGCTAACTGTGGTGACATAGTAAGTTAGTAATTTTCTGCCACGTGATTGTGCCAACTGTGGCACCCAAGGAAAATATAAATTCTTACCACGTGGTCATGCCATTTGTGGTGGCTTAGAAATTTTGGAGTTAATTCTATAGTTGAACCACCAATTGTGAGAGCAAGGACACCTAGAAAGGGAAAGACTATTTTGTGATTGTGAACGATAGTCATACAAGGGGTTTGTGCTAGTTGCACATCTCGGCAACATGGCAAGTGCCGGTCCGTCCAAGACAACAAGGACAAGGTGGTGATGGCCTCACCACACGCCCTCGATGAACTCAACATTTTGAAACTTACAGTTGTGAGCACAGTGGTCAAAACAACGCCAACCGTGTTGCTGATGATAACCCATGCTAAACTCGGTGAAAACAAGAAGCATGTGAAAGAAGAATAAGTTCTTGATGAGCACATTGACGTGCATGTAGAAGAATTCTATGCAACAGAGGACGCACTCCGAGACAACAACCCGAACGTGAAACCCAACAAAGAGCACATCATCGATGACGACAAAGGCGACGAGGATCACAATCATCACAATTGTCTTGTGGCAAACTCAAGTTGGTCACTTGTGAAGGGCAAGGTACTGCAAGTCGCAAGAAGCTACTGGCAAGAGCGAGGCTGTCAATGGTAAAAAAGGTGTCAGAGTGAAAACACAGGAAGTTCTTGCACACACGAGGTGGAAGATATTACGGCAAAGGTGATTCACTCTGTATATCAGAAGCTTGTCAATGCGACCGCCAACATTGTGGGACGAGTCAACATAAGCATCAACGGTGGAGGTGCGACATCACCCCAAGAAGTGGGGACGGAATTCTTTTTCTACAACGTGACTCCGATGGGACATTTCTACATCACATCAAGCATCATTCTGGAGGACATCTTCCTTCAAAAGATAGGGCCCCTCAGAGGCATGTATACAACCTGTACCCTCCTTCGGTGGAAGAAGGTGCTCGGAATGTATGAGGCCCTTGAGGCTATGGCCGAGGCTCTGATGACATCAGAGCTAAAGTTCAAATTCACAACCTGCTGGCCCACGTTAGGCGAAACATCATGGACCTCGAGCGTGATTGCCAGCTACAACTTTTGGCCTCTCATGAGGGAATTCACCGATGTCATGACCTAGACAAAGCGTTACACAGGGTGACCCAGACGTGGTTGTAGCAACGGTCGTAACGTATCGTAGTTGTTGATGCCATCGCTAGTGGCAACAGGAACCTTCCAGCCTCGATGACTTCGGGGCCGGTTAGAAATACATCATTCTTCTACATTGTGGAGATCTTCCAAAAAGACGTGAAGTTAACCAATTAGCTAAATCATATGGAGCACGTTCTACATGTCCTAAAGGCTCCACTCAGACAGTGGAGCGTCCTTACCACAATGCGAGTTAAAGTACATGGTCAAGGAGTGGAGTGCGTAATAGTTATGCCAAAAGAAAAAAACAGAAGAAATGCACCCAAAGTGAGGAGGCGGGTTGTGCCTTGTACAAGCTCAAGGACTTCAAACAAGTGGGTAGCTCACTCGAGTTTTACTTGAGCGAGTTCACTCCGCTCATGGAAGAAGCCAAAAGCTTCACCAAGAGTGATGGAATTCAGACCTTCACGTACCCGGAGTGCTTGCTGTAGGAGTATTTGTGCGATGGTCTTGTCAGCAAGAGGCTGAAAAACAAGACCGCCACAAAGACAATGGTTCAAGCTTGGACAAGCTGGAGAGCATTTTTTTTAGTGAAGTGTATTTGGCAAACCCGAAGCTCTACTCGGATGCACGGATGAATGTACATGCCCAGCAAGGCCGCAACATGCGGATGGATACAGCAAGGGTTAGAGGGCTACCCGGACAGAGGGATGGGTTAAAAGACAAGCAACCCCCAAATCCCCCAGTCAAGAAGACAGGCGAGCACAAGGCCTCCAACCACAAGCTCGGCTACGTCAACAATGAGCTATAAGCGACACGTGAGTATCGCAACACGACCTTGTGCAAGAAACGTTGTCATAGTTGTATGCAGTCAGGCTACTTTAGGGCTCAATACCTTGGTGTGCTGGTGGTGGACAGGAGGTCGCGACATTTGCTGCAGCCTTAGCACCTTGTGGAGATGGTGCTGCAAGAGGGCCTTGAGAGGGCCATACTCAGGTTCTTGGCCATAAAATTGGACCCAGCCGCGGAAACGGAAAAGGCTGTTGCACGGGTTTTTCCCACCCTGAGTCATTAAAACAAACTTCCTCAACACGATGAGCTCAACTACATTCTTGGTATCTTTGGTCGATTATTTTGACCTAATCATACGTAAGTAAATAAAGGTCCTTGTTGAATTCACACGTAACCGCAAGATATGGACTCAAGTTGGTGAATGATAGGACTTACTATATCAACCATATTGATTCCATTTTTACCATAAACTTGGCCTGCTCTCATCAAGAGTTTTATCTTAAAGGAGTGGAGGGAACATAATGATTCTATTTTTAAGAAATCTAGCTGGTTCTCCCTTGAACGTTCCAGCTGACGTCGAAGGGGATGGCTCCTTTGCTAGTATTGGACATATTCAACAGGTGGGCATAAAGTACAAGCCATTGGATGGCGCAGTTCTCATGGGTGAATCCATAATTTATCCCTACAAAGCAAAAATCTGTATTCAAGGATGCACAAAGAGCACCACGTTAAATTTTCTCAATCTTCTCGACCCATTTGACGTGGTCCTAGGTGATCCCTAGCTTCATAAAAACAAGGCTCAAATCTACATTCAATTAAAATGCTTGATCCTTCAAAAGGGACAGTGTCACTTTACTCTAATTCCGAGTATGGAATGGCCATCAGCTTGACTTAAAGTCCATGCTAGCTTGTCTCGATGCAGGTCAAGAGACGTATTTGACAGGGCTGTCAATAATCCTTGGCAAAGCTACGAAACTGGAGTACAAAGTGAAGATTGACGCACCGCAAGAGATCAACTCTCTCAGATGTATTCCAAAACCCATCAACTAGGCTTCCACTAGAATGAAAAATGGGCTATACAATTCCACTACAACCAGAGGCGACTCTTCTGTCTATACCCATGTATTACCTTGGTTGGCAGAAATGTGAGAGGTGGAACGCCAAATCAAAGAGTACCTTGTAAAAGGAAGGATCGGGTCGAGTAGCTCAGTATACAGTGCGTCGATCATTTTTGTGAAGAAAAGGATAGTGATTTGCGCATGTACGTGGACTATCAAAATCTGAACAAGCTGACAACAAAAACTTGAGTTCCCTTAGTGTAGATTGAGAACCTATTTGACCAACTCCAAGGGGCAAAATTATTTTCATCCTTGGATGTTTCTCAAGGGTACCATCAAATCCGTATCTTGGAAGACGATGTATCCAAAATGAAGTGTTTGAGATGCACATAGGACATTCTCAATTTTGGGTTTAGTGCTTCGAACTAAAGAACGCCCTGATAACCTCTCAAAAAGAAATGAACCAAACATTCACCAAGCACCTTGGTCAAGTTGTCTTGGTTTACCTAGACAACATCCTAATTTTCTTTAAAATATTGAAAGAGCACATAGAACATTTGCAAAAAGTCCTTGCGATCCTCTGGGAACAAAATTTCTATGCAAGGATGAACATGTGCAAGTGTTTACAAGATGAGTCTAAGTACCTTAGTCGACAAGGACAATATCCGTGTCGACTCACAAAGACCCAAGCCATAGTGAACTGGCCACGTCCAGCAAACGCTTGACATATTACGTCTTTTCTCGACCTTGTAAATTACTTTTGACGGGTTATGCAAGGATATTTGACCTCGGTAGCTCCACTAACCAGGGTCACATGAGGAGACGTGAAAAGACATATGTTGGAAAAAAACTGACTGTGAGAATGTTTTCTAAGTAAAAAAACTTCTCTCCACAGTGCCCATCTTAACTCTTCAGGATCTGATACAACCGTGGGAGGTGCGATGTGATATGTCAGTAGCAAGATCAGGAGTTTTTTCTTTTTGGAAGACTCCCGATCTTCCGATGAATGGTCATCCAATTGCATATTAGAGTTAGAATCTCATCCCTATGGAGACGCAATACACAAGAGGTGATCAGAAGCTCCTCACTGTAATACATGCTTTCAAGATATGATGGTGCTACTTTGAGGAAGCTGAGGAGGATGTGATGGTCACCACCGACCACAACCCATTGGTATTCTACCAAATACGACCAAACCTGATAAAACGACAGGCGCATTGGAGAAAATACCTGAACCGGTTCTTGTTTACATGAGGATATTGGCGAACAGGCATCAACGTAGCTGACCCACTAAACCGGTTTTTTTCTTTGCAACCATTGAGGTCGGTGCATGTTTTATGGCCATTGCAGTTTCTTCAATGTAGACGCCAGGTCTAACTGTACCTCTGTGGCAACCACCTTGATAGATTATCCACCGCACTGGTTTTATAAACAGGATCGAGATGGCATACAATGTGGATTCTTTATTTCAAGAATCTTAGAATCTGGACAGGTACGGATTGGTGGAGGCTATAGGGATTTACGACATGGAGAACAAGTTGTTGTGTGGAACTTGAGAGACATTCGAGGAAAGATCATCTCCCAGTTCCACGACCCTCTGGTGGCTGGTCATGTGAGACCTCAAAATACGGGATGATCTTTCGGATCACTATTGGTGGCCAGGATGGACTGTCGATGTCCGTAAGTATTACATGACATGTGACCCATGTCTTGGGATCAAGGCTAGTAACAAAAAGCCAGTTAGACTCTTCCAATAACTTCCTATCTCTAGGACTTTATGGGAGTGCGTCTCCAGACACGACCCGTAGCCACGATGCGATACTAGTTGTTATGGATATTTTGATAAAGATGACACATTTCTTGCTTACAACCAATGATGTGAATGCACAGGAGGCCATACATATCCTTTTCTAGGATGTTGTGTAGTACCACGGCATATAGTTATGTATTTTTTTTATCAAGATAGAGAATTTGTATGTACGTTAGGGTAAAATATGCATGATTACTTTGGCAGGGACTCTCAAAAACCCCTGAGCAATCACCCTTAAACTGATGGATGAACAAAAAGCATAAATCGTACTCTGCAGAAGATGCTTCGTATGTGCGTGGACCCCATCATGACTGACTGGGAAGGATTGCTGACACCCACAGAGTTTCTTATAAATAACTTGGTGAATGAGTCCATGTGGTTTACATCGTTCATATTAAACAGTGGTCGGCAGCCAATGGTCTCCTCTTTATTGGTAAAGAGCAGGAGTATAGAAGGACAGGTTCCTTCTACTCGAGGAGGTGAAGGATCACCCTTCAAGCGGTTTGACAATGACAAGATACCGACAAAAGTCACCATGAGATCTTGTTTGAAATTGGTGACAAGGTGATGTGTAACACTAAGAACCTTCTCCTGAAGTCTCGAGGAGTACAAAAACTTCTATCAAAGTGGATTGAGTCCTTTTCCATCATTGAGCACATTGGGCCAGTGTCCAACAGCTTATTGCTTCCACGGAGTATTGAAAAATATGACGTTTGTCATGTGAGCCTCTTGGCTCCATAGGCGGAAAATGGAATCATTTAGCCACCACCAACAGACCTTGTTGGCGTTGGCTAATACAAGGTCCTTTGCCTAATCTAACACCAAGAATGGAAACTTTGGTTGTAGGTTAACAGAGAATACCTCGGTCATTGCACCGATTGTGGACCTAAACATGACTCATGGAAGCCTGAATCTTGCTTGCCCACTGATATGGTAAAATAAAAAAACTGGACCAATTGGACCAATCTCGCAGCTTGCACAGATCGATTTATGGCAAGGAGCAACACTTGAACTCAAAGTTAGTGAATAATATTCTTGTTGAAAGCCATTCATGGGTAGCGGCCGTAGGACATTGGGAATGCCCAACATGGTTGTCGTGCGGGTACTTGAACATGAAGGGGGGAGGTCACTAGCCTTGCTGATCGACAAGCTATAACTTAGGTCGTTTTGGCAGGCACGTGTTCATGTTCAGCTGGTGATTGTACATATTTATTTTTTCACACTGTTGATGTCTCACTTTCTGGCACTACTACTTGTTGGACATGAACGAGGACGTTTCATAGTAATGTAGCAAGAGGGCCGGTTTGGCCCTCCCACTCTGCAATAACAAAGGGGTAGTTTGTAAAACGCCTCGGAAAAGCAAAGCTAGCCACTTGCCGGCCACCCGCTGGCTAGCCACCAGCCACTTATCGAGCTGGTGGCTCGGTCGGCGGACAAGGGGTCATGAGGGCCTCGAGGCCCGTGGCCTCGTGGCCTCTCCCTTGCTCACCCTCCTCTCCAGCAAGAGCAAGGAAGGACGAGGGTTAGACACAAGGAAGAGAGACACCAGAAAACTTCAAAGTGTCAGTGTAAAATCATTGGACGTACCGCACATGCGACGATTTCACTCCGTTGTGTCAAAAACAAGACTCGAGTTCTTTTAATACAAACTTAGAGTTTCAGAAATAGAGAAATCATGTGAAGTCACGAGTTGGGGACAATAACCCGTCCTTGTTTAGGATGCAGAATGAGAGGAAAAGGTAAAGAAAATGTGCCTCCAAAGACTCAAAATATGTGAGTCTCCCTGCACGAATCATTGATGACAGTTTCCCCCCGAGTGGCATAGAGGGGAAAATTACTCCAGCAAGCTCTGAACGTCATTTTGTGATTTTTTATGATGACTTCCATGCACAATCTAGAGTCACCGCGGTTTTAGTCCTGATCAAAACAAGGAAGGTACAAGTAAAACACACTCCCAGTCTGCAGTCACCTACTGGAACTGTGAAGCTACTGGATTTCTTTGTCCAAGTGCACAGCCTCCAGTGATGATGTGCGCCTCGCCTCTGTAATACGTGCTCATTGGGCTTTCACGGATGTCACCTCATCTACCTTGGCAGCTGCCACACCACCATTACCACACCCGTCACATCCTATACGTTGAAAGATCCCTCACCCGACGGCGCCTCTTCTACACCTACATCTCGTCGACTCCCCGGATGGGACTGTGAAGCGGGAGGGCCGGTTCGGCCCTCCCACTCCGCAATAGCAAGGAGGTGGTTTGCAACCAGCCCTAGCTATTGTGAGGGCTGGCCGGTGGCCAGCCACGCGCTAGCCGCCGGCCGGCTGGCGGCCGACCGGCTGGGTGGCCGACGGCCGGCGGCAGTTCAGGTGACCGGCCGGCCACCCGCCGGCGAGCCACCAGCCAC
>SZWC01000466.1:265469-282928 GCA_023375785.1 Penium margaritaceum
GATTCAACCCCCTTGGTTTCATAAACGGCACCAACAAGGTGGTGCCACTACATCAGGCCTTCTACGGTCTCAAACAGTCTTCACGGTGCTGGAACCAGGAGATCATGTCCACGCTTGAGAAGGGTAGCTTGTGTAGAAGCATTGTAGAACCTGCATTTTTTCTTGGTACACCAACTTCACCACTTGTTTCCATCCTTGTGTATATGAATAATCTGCCCATTGCAACCCCTAGTTCAGCTGTTGTTCAAAGAGCTAAATCTATCCTCGATTCAGCTTACAAAATGAAAGATCTTGGTCCGACCTAATTCTTCTTGGGTATGGAACTTAAGAGTGATCTCAGAAATAAGACATTACATGTGCATCAGGCTGCGTATGTTCGCAGTCTGAAGGAGTGTTTTGCCCCCTTGATTTTTGCAGTTTAGTCGGCTTCTAAGCTAATGACTTGAGGAGGACAGACACTGCTGAAGTCAATGGATTATTCCAAGTTAGGGGAGAGAGTGAATGCCACAGACTATCTGTGTTGTTGTCTCACTGAAATATGTAGCCACCACCACTCGTGCCAATGCACCCTTTGCCATGAACTTCCTATCCCAGAGAGTAACACCTTGAGGCTGAACTTCTGTGGTGCAATACGTACTCTCCACCCCATGCTTGGGCCTGTTCTTCAGGCCACAGTCCTAAATTGTTGTTGGTGGTTGTACAGCCAATGACTAGGCTTATGATGCAAATGCACGCAGTCGCACATGCTATATTTCCTTCGTTGGCGGCACCGCTGTTTCTTTGGAAAAGTGGTAAACACGGATGTGTAGCAAGGAGCTTAAGTGAGGCTGATAATGTAGCTCTTAGTATGGTTACGTGTGAGGCTGTCTGGCTATGCCACTTGTTGCAACAGCTGTGTGTTCCCATAAGCTGCATCACTCTATGTTGTGACAATCAAAGCACAAAAACCAATACTGGAAATTATGATATGCATCAGTCTTGCACAAAACACATCAATGTTGAGCATCACTTTGTTAGTGAATGTATTACAGTCGGCTTGGTTCGGGTCGTCTAGTTGGGCACACGCTCGCAGCGGGCTGACTTTCTCATGAAGGCACTGAGCACAAATGTCTTCAAGTTTGGTGTTCATGATGTTCATCTAGTCTGTCCACATGACCCCGGTTTTCTCATAATAGCCTGTCAGTGTTACGTCCCTGACGTACATGAGTCCATAAACTCTGTGAGTGGGAATTTTTTTCATCTTATTCATGGCCCACCGACCTCAGGATTGTTTTGTCGTTCGGCCGAGGGCATTTCGGTCAACTACCCCAACCTCCGGTGCTTTGTTCCGGAAGTTTCTGACAACTTCAACCACCTCCAACAGAAGTGTTGCAAACTAAAATGATGTTTTGATATTGTCCAATCAACTTCTTGAGGTTGCTAGATCTTTGTAAAATCGCACCTCCATAATCTCGAAGCCCCCCAACGTTTTGGTGGAGCTTCTCGAAGCAGCCACTCACGGTGCAACCTTGCACGCTTCGCTCGGCTCGAGCGCCGAGGACATATGTACAATGTTGATATTTCTGACCTTGTATATATGTGCTCGACTCACTCGACACTTGTCATCAAAGTACACTTACTATATAATGCAAAATATCCATTTGACCTAAATCCTGAAATTTTCTTTTGTCCTGCACCTCATCCTTGTGAACCATCTACGTTCCAATCGGCATGACACTTGGTATTAGAGCACAGCGGTGCTAGAGGGGTAATATACACATTAAATACCTGGCGACAACCTTGCACATCTCCATCATTCTGAAGATCGCAGACCTCACAACAACAATGGTGAAGGGAGCAAGCGTGACCGACGATGAGCAGCGGTCCCCGGCGAGTACTCCGGTGATAGAGGATCAACAGCGTGCAAACACCAACGCATTCCAGAGTAATCAGACAGCAGCGGCAACCTTTGCAGCGAATGGTGCAACACCGACGAACCCGACGGCCAACCCTGTGACGGACCCCTCGGGCCCCCTGCCTCCGCCGCTACTTGTGGGGACGACAACTTGCACGATGGGAGGCACAGGTCGACAAACACAAATCAACAAAAACCTGTACCAGAAGTTGCCGGGACTTGAGAGCCTCAACACCCATCTTCTCTAACAACTCAACCTAGCGATGGAGAAGCTGCAGATTTTGTGTGCGTACAAAGAAGTGCTCACTGAGAAAAATTTACAAGTCTCGAGTAAACTGCAGATTTGACTTGCACTTTCTAAGCCATTCAATCCCGTGAACTTCAAGGGACCGATGGGCAGGATGTGACTGGTGAGTTTGGAGGTGTATTTTACTGCTATTGGGGTCAACAACAACAAGAATAAAATTGACCTCGCGGCCTCGTTCTTGCGTGGCACGGCTTTGAGTTGGTGGTCTGACCTTAAGACTCTCCAACGGCAGCAGGAGACCAACGAAGCTAGATCAAAGGCTCACGTGACCACTCTCACATTGTTGACCACTGTCGTACTACCTCTCAAGCAGATTAATCTGACGTGACACAACTCACTCACGCCACCAGAAACGTGGACCAACTTCGTGCGCGCTACTCTCGCTTATATTGGGAAGCTGAATTAGAAGTCTAACACAGGGTACAGACTCCAACATTTACGTCTGCAGTCCAGTGTGACAGAGTACACTTGGCATTTATGCAAAAACATCACCGGCAGTGACCTCGCCTCTGACAAACTGTGTTTCTACTACAACAACCGCCTCAAGCGAGACATTTGGTGAGCAATTGTCTCTTTCTACATCCAATACGATCTTCCGTGAATGATCGTAGCAGTCGATAGCATCAACAGCACCGACTACAACGCTCGGATGTAGGAATCCAATGCCTGGTGATCCCAAAACCACAATATCTATTATGGCAGAGGAAAGTCAGAGTCCAGGGAAATCTTGTCTTTGATGGCGATTGACGCTGTCAATCAACGCAATCAACAGCTCTGGTGGAGTTGCGAGAAGTCACGTCATATCTCGCGCGACTTTCGGAATCGGCAACAACAAAGAAAAAAGGGGGGAAAGTCGTAGAAAAAAAATGAGGAGTCAGGAAACAGCAAAGGAAAGGAGTAGACGACGAGGCTCCTGTCCGGTTAAAAAAGTCTACACCGACCGATCGTCCATCTGAGCGGCTCACATTGCCGCAGAGGAGGATAGACTGCACAATTCAATGAGGGATACGAGGAAAACCAACCGGTGAATGCTACGGATACAATCAAGGAGTTGTCAAAGTCGCAGAAGAATACCGGCATTACTAGATGGTGGACTTCTCACAGGTTTGTCAGCAATAACATGGTTTGGAAGCTGGGTATACGGACCAAACCAGGGGTGTTCGAAGGAAAAACCGTTGATGGACGCCTATAGATCCACCGACTTTGCGAACCACTCAACCATAAATCAAGGATCTGCACTATGTAACTGCCTGGAGGACATGCCCAATGAGCGACCATGAAATCTCGGGTGAGATTTCATGTACTGACACATTCCACAGGTAGGCTGGAGCAGCAAAAAGATCTACGTCAACATTGCTGGCATAGAATGACATCTACCTCTGGTCGAGTGACCCACGTCGCAACGGCAGTTAGGGAAAGAATTTTAGGTTGATGCAGCAGAGAAAGTTGCGGCAGCCACAAAGCACCAACCGATTTCTCTGGATGTGGCCAAGAGGTACCTGAAGTGTGGAACTCAAGCAAGGATAGTCCACATGGAAACAGGGGAAGCGGAAGAAATTGCAGCTGTCGAGGCAAAGACGTTGGCCTTGACATCTGAGAAGTTTGTATCAGTACCACGGTAGTTTGTAACACTTATTAAGGAGTTTGAAGGAATTCTTCACAATGCACTACCCCGAGAGCTACCTCCACCATGGAACATTGACCATCAGATAGGCCTGAAGCCGGGTAGCAGACCTACAGTGAAGAGGACCTATCGGATGAGCGATCACGAGCTGACCGAACTCAAGAAGCAACTGGACGAGATGCTCGGTCAGGGGTTCATTAGACCTTCCACGTTACCATACGCGGCACATGTACCTTTTGTAAAACGTTATACCAAAGAAAATACCAAAGAGATGCGGATGTACGTGGACAACCGAGCATTGAACGCCATCATCATCAAGAACCGCTAACCTCTTTCGTGAGCAGACGAGCTTTTTTACCAACTCCGTGAGGCCCAAAATTTCAGCAAAAATGACCTAGGCAGCACCTATCATTAGATCCGCCTATCTGATAAGGACATCAAGAAGACAAAATTCTACACTTGATACAGGCACTTTGATTTCACAGTCATGCCGATTGGACTCACAAATTTCTCCACAACTATTATGGTGGCGATGAACAACATTTTTTACCCATACCTCGACGACTTCATCATCGTGTATCTCAATAACATCCTGGTGTACAACCGAGGACCACAATGGACATCACCAAAAGGTCCTTAAGAATTTGCAAAGAGAGAAATTTTTTAAAAACTCTCAAAGTGCGACTTTGGTGGCCGTTCATTAAATTTTTTGGGCGACATCATCGACAGCGGACGGATCACATGGACCCAACAAAGATAGAGGCGGTCACGGATTGGGCGATGTCTACAAATGTTCAGGTCGTCCAAGTATTTTGCAGCTTCTATAACTACTACTCTCGATTTGTAAAGGACTACGCTTGAGTGTCAACGTCTCTCTCCAAGCTCACTAAAAAAACCACGGAGTGGAATTGGGGAGTCAACGAATAAGAAGCGTTCAACTCTTTGAGAAACACTCTCACCTCGGTGCCAAACCTATAATTGGAAGATCCAACAGTGAGCTAAATCATGGCTACCGACGAGTATGATTGAGCCATCACATCCCTTCTCCTCCAAGACAACGGTGGTGGAGGACAACCGGTCACGTACATGTCCCCGAAAACTGCACGGACCAAAACTCAATTACACAGTACACGAGAAAGACATGCTCGTAGTTGTACACGCCTTTAAGACATGGTGGTGCTACCTAGAATATTGACGATGCATCATTTATACCGACCATCACATGCTGAAATATATCAAGACTCATCCAAACTTGAGTTGTCAACAAACTCGATGGATGGAGTTCCTCAATTCCAACTTTGACTACGACATCCAATATCGACCTAGAAATTCCCATCCGGCGGATGCTCTAAGTCGGGGACCAGATTTTAATGGCTGATATCAACACGCTAATGATTGAACAAGACCCATACCTCGCAAGAATGTTCACATAGGGTTACGAGGAGTTCGGCCAGTACAACAAAAACCAAGTTCTGGTTTGATGATCCCTACTAGTAACGGTGATTCACTCGCCAAATCTTCGTCCACCGAACGAGGAGCTACAGGGAATGCTATTAGAGGAATGCCATGACACAGGTCTATGTGGATACTTTGGCAAGGACAAGACGCTCAAGAAGCTCACAAAATACTACTGGTGGAACAAGATCCAAATGAACGTGTCAAACTTGTGCAAGTCGTGTGACACCTCTCAGAAACAAAAATCGTGTTGCACGAGGCCACCCTAACTGCTCCAACCCCTATTTGTTCTGATGAAACTGTGGATGAACATTAGCGTGGACTTTGTGACGGGACTGTCCGCCACCCCCGAGGAGTATGATGCCATCCTCTTCGTAGTGGACAGATTTTTTAAAATGTCGCACTTCATCCCGACGACGAACACCATCACCATAGAAGGAACAGCCTGGCTGTTCTTAAACCAGATCATATGGTTGCACGATGTGTCACGCACCATCATTAGCGACAGAGATGGTCGCTTCATTAGGTGTATTTGGCGCGAACTGATGACGCGTTATGGCAGTCGGATCCAGCTATCGACGACGTTCCATCCTCAAACCTAGAACTCACCAATCATACACTCGAGCAGCTTCTCCGCACATTGTGCGAGTCACAAAAAAACCGATTGGGCAGCCAAACTTCCAACCGCTGAACTCGCATACAACTCCACCACTTCCACCACACCTGGCAAAATCCATTTTGAATTTGTATACGATAAAAATCCCACCATACCGACTGGATTATAGAGTCAAAGTAATGTCCCCACGGTCGACATCCATCACAAGTCTTCGCAAGAATTCTAAAGGAAACAAGGCAGACCCTCACAAAGACTCAAGCAGCTATGAAGCGAGTGGATGACCAACATTGTAGCAATGACGTGTTCAGCACTGAAGATCACATCTTCCTCAGCTCAGCGAACATCAAACTCCAAGGACAGTGTTTTGTGAAGCTTAAACCTTGATGGTTGGGACCGTTTGAGATAGAGAGAATGCAAACCTCTGTCATTGCTCACCTTCGCCTGCCTGACAGTATGGTGATCCATCCTGTCTTCTACATTAGCAAGCTAGAGCACTACCGGGACCNGGTCGACATGCATCACAAGAACTTCGCAAGCATTCTAAAGGAAACAAGGCAGACCCTCACAAAGACTCAAGCAGCTATGAAGCGAGTGGATGACCAACATTGTAGCAATGACGTGTTCAGCACTGAAGATCACATCTTCCTCAGCTCAGCGAACATCAAACTCCAAGGACAGTGTTTTGTGAAGCTTAAACCTTGATGGTTGGGACCGTTTGAGATAGATAGAATGCAAACCTCTGTCATTGCTCACCTTCGCCTGCCTGACAGTATGGTGATCCATCCTGTCTTCCACATTAGCAAGCTAGAGCACTACCGGGACCCGAGTACAAACTTCCCTGACAGTGATATTGTGCCTCCACCTCCTGTATAAGTGGACGGGGATACGGAGTACGTGGTTGAAGATATCCTCGAATATTGACGTCGTGGAAAAATAACCAAGTATCTGGTCAAGTGGCACGGCTACGACGCCACGCACAACAGTTGGGAGCCCTATGACAACCTTTGAGACGTAAATCACCTGATCGACGGCTACTAACGTCATCACTGGTCTATAACTGCTAGCGTACCAGGACGTCACCGTGTCCCTCTTGGTCCTCTCCCTTGTCGTGGAAAACCCTTTAAACGGCAGGCTAGTCGTCGTGCTGACTTGCATCTTGCGTATGTATGGGGGTCCATCCATACATTCTGGTTGTCCAATGATCATCGTGAGGGCAACCTTTCTCCTCGTGGTTATGTGTGTATCTTCCGTGGTGTTTTTGCCAAATCCAAGATATGGCACTTCTAGGATCCATCCGGTGCCGTTTCATTCAATCTCGAAACACTCGTCTCTGTACGGACGTATTTGGATGTGATCGTTTCCGTCTTTCCTCTCCTGGCTCTCTTGTCTTGTTCTCTTGGCTTGGAGGAGGTCCTCTGTTTACACCTGATTGGTTGCTTCTTGTCTCTGGCTCACTCTCGACTCGCGACTCTGTTGACGTTTCTGTTGTGAGCCCTGTCATTGCCTCAGGCTCTAGTTCTTCTCTCCGTCTAGTGCCTCCTCTTCGAGTCTTTTTCTCCTGTCTGTGGCTTCTCCTTCCCTACCAGCTGCACACTCTCACTCTTCTCCAGCAAGTCCCACGCTTGCACCACTCTCTAAGGTTTCTTTTGCAACCTCTCTCGCTTCGGTAATCCCTGAGTCCTCTACTCCCATTTTGTCCCCCCTTGGCCTTTTCCTTCTCCTTCTCCTTCTCTTCCCTCTACCTCCTATTCTCGCCCGGTCTCTTCCTACGTACATGTTGGTCATTTGCATGCACTTCCCAAACAAAGTCACATTTCCACTGCTAATTCTCGAGGCACTTTCACACATGGCCCCACTGCTCCATATTGGACTGTTCTGTCTGGTGAGTCCAAGCTTGGTGCCCTTGGAGTCATTGCGTCAGCCGATCTTTTAGCCTCTGTATCAGTGATGAAACCTAACTCCACTATTGGATACTCTTTTGTGGAGTACAAATTTCATCATGCTCTCAGCACGTCTCTCTTTGTGCATGTGGCCTAATATTTTACCACTGCTGGTCTCCAACTACTATGTATAAAGCTTGTGACAGTTCACGAGGCTCACGAAACTGCTGACTCCTCTTTGTGGGAAGAGGCCATGCAAGATGAACTCAAAGCTCTGTTTGAGCATGGTCTGAATGACCTTGTAGATCTCCCTCCTGGAAGACAAGCAGTCTCAACCAAGTGGCTCTATCATTGAAAACTAATGCCAGAGAAAACAATAGAGCGATACAAAGCATTTTCCAGAGCAAAGGGATTCTCTTGAATTCCTTGCATTGACTTCGATAAGACCTTTGCCCCTGTAGGCCAATGCACCATTGTACGAGCCCTTATAAGCCTGTTGCTGAACATGATTGGGAACGTGAGCGACGTGAACGACGCCTTCCCTCATGGCAGGCTTGATAAAGAGATTTACATGATTCAACCCCCTTGGTTTCATCGACGGTACCAACAAGGTGTGGCCACTGCATAAGGCCTTCTATGGTCTCAAACAGTCTCCACAGTGCTGGAACCATGAGATCATGTCCACAATTGAGAAGGGTAGCTTGTGTAGAAGCATTGTGGCCCCTGCATTGTTTCTTGGTACACCATCTTCCCCACTTTTTTCCATCCTTGTGTATGTGAATAATCTGCTCATTGCATCTCCTAGTTAAGCTGTTGCTCAAGGAGACAAATCTCTCCTCCAGTCAGCTTACAAAGTGAAAGATCTTGGTCCGACCCAAGTCTTCTTGGGCATGGAACTTAAGCGTGATCATGTAAAGAGACATCAGATGTAAATCAGGCTACGTATGTTTGCAGTCTGGGTACGTCTGTTTTGCCCCCTTGATTTTTGTAGTTCAGACGGCCTCCACGCCAATGACTCCAGGAGGACAGACACTGCTGAAGTCAATGGATGATTCCAAGTTAGGGGAGATAGTGAATGTCGCAGAATATCTATGTGCTATCGTCTCACTGACATACGTAGCCACCACCACTCGTGTCGATGCATCCTTTGCCGTGAAATTTCTGTCCCAGAGAGTGACACCTTGAGGCCTAACTTCATGTGGTGTAATACGTACTCTCCACTCCACGCTTGGGCCTGTTCTTCAAAACACAGTCCTCAATTGTTATTGGTGGTTGTACAGACAATGACTGGGCTCATGATGCAGATGCAAGCAAGCGCACATGCTATGTTTTCCTAGTTAGCGATACCGTTGTTTCCTCAGAAAAGTGGTAAACAAGGATGTGATCCATGGAATTCAAGTGAGGCTGAGTATGTAGCTCTTGGTACGGTTACATGTGAGATTGTCTGGCTCTGTCGCTTGTTGCAACAGGTGTGTGTTCCCATAAGCTGCATCACTCTATGCTATGACAATCAAAGCACAAAAACCATTACTGAAAATGATGGTATGCTTCAGTCTCGCTTGAAACACATCAATGTTGAGCATCACTTTGTTGGTAAATGTATTACCGTCGGCTTGGTTTAGGTTGTCTGGTTAGAAACACGGTCGCAGTGGGCTGACTTTCTCATGAACGCACTCAGTATAAAATTCTTCAAGTTTGGTGTTAATGCTGTTGGTCTAGTCTGTCCACATGATCCCGATTGAGCATTTTCTCATACTAGCATGTCTTAGTGTTAAGTCCCTGACGTACACGAGTGGTTATTTATGTCATTGTATTCATGAACCATCGACCTCATGATTTTTACGTCGTTCGGCCGAGGGAATTTTGGCCAACTACCCCGACCTCCGGTGTTCCATTCCAGAAGTTTCTGATAACTTTGACCACCTTCCCGAAGGATCGGAAGAAGTATCTCAAACTATTACGATGTTTTGATATTGTTCAATTGACTTCGTGACAGTGCCCGATCTTCATAAAGCTGCGACTCCATATTCTCGAAGCCGTCCGACTTCTCGGTGCAGCTTCTTAAACCAACCACTCATGACACGACCACATGTTGGGTCCTCGGCGATCGGCTTGAGTACCGAGGACCCAACATGTGCCTCATTCTCATTCTTGGCATTGTATATATGTGCTCGACTCACTCAAAACGTTTTATTGAAGTACGCTTATAGCCGGATGTAAATTATCCATTTATCCCAAATCCTTGATTCGTCTTTTGTCCTGCACCTCATCCCTGTGAACCAACTGCGTTCCGCTCGGCGTAACCCCTGGTATCAGAGCGCAACGTCGCTGGAGGGGAACCGACGCATTACCTACCCTACTGCTCAAGGAATTAAACGATGTATATTTGCCTAATTATGAGATTTATGAATTAGATGAAAAAAATGGGTTCAGTATTACTTTTGGAATCCTAATTGAACGAATTGGCATTCAACTGACACATTGAATTCAACGAAAGGCCCATGATCATTTTTGCAAAAACCCAATAATTCAACGAGATATTCCACTGCACAAAGAAAATTTGAGGACCACCGATGGGTCTAGGTGCGTGTCGTGTCACGTGGGTGTCATTTTGTATGGATGGTTGTTCACGCCTAGCCGTTGTTCCCTACCACGAATGACTCTACGGAAAATGTGAACAAACATGTGATGTGAAATATGAGTGAACATTTCCTGCACCATGATTTCACCAAAAACATATTCAAATTATTTATGTAACATTTTAATTTCATCAAACAAAATTTTGACACAATTTCAACGACCAGAAAACAATTAAAACCGAATACCTCGAGCAGTAGGGTATCTTGTGACAACCTTGCACGAGTCCTCAGCGTATCTACACTGTGTAGAAGATCACAGACCTCACAACGACAACTGTGAACGGAGCGAGCGCGAACGGCGACGAGCAGCAGTCCCCGACAAGTACTCCGACAATGGAGTATCAGCAACACGTAAATACTGAAACAATCCAAGAGAATCATACAACAATGGCAACGTTCACGGTGAATGGTGCAAACACCAACGAACCCGACGGCCAACCTTGGGACAGACCCCTCGGGCCCGGCGAACCCCTTGCCTCCGCCGCTATCTGTGGGGAGGACACTTTGTATGATGAGAGGCACCCACCAACAAGCGCGAATCAACAAAGACCTGTAACAGAAGTTGGCGGGACTCAAGAGCCTCAACATCCATCTGCTCCATCAACATCCACCTGGAGGAGCTCTAGATTTTGCATGTGGGCGAAGCAGTGCTCACCAAGATATTTTTACAACTCTCAAGTTAACCCCATATTCGACCAGTACTTCCTAAGCCGTTCGATCTTGTGAACTCCAAGGGATGGATGGTCAAGATGTGAGTGACAGTTTGGATGTGTACTTCACCGCTGCTGTGGTCAACAACGACAAGAAGACAAAATGACCTCGCGGCTGCTGTTTTGCGTGGCACGACTTTGAGTTGGTCGTCCGGCCCAGAGACCATCCAACGGCAGTAGAAAACTGGCGGAGCCAGATGAACGACACAGGCAATCGCTCCCACATCGTCGGCCGCACGCGTACTACCTCTCGAGCAGTTTAATCCGACGTGGCACGACTCTCTCATGACACTCAATACATGGAGCAACTTTGTGCGCCCTACTCTCGCTTGTTTTGGGAAGCTGAACGAGAAGTCTGACACATGGTACAGACTCCAACGTGTACGTCAGCGTCACGGAGTACACTGGGTGTTTACGCGAGATTATCACGGATAGTGACCTTGTCCCCGACGGGCTGTATTTCTACTACAACAACCATCTCAAACGAGATGTTCAGCGAGAAATCACCATTTATGGCATCCAAGATGACCCTCGAATGATCGTAGTAACAATCACCTCGACAGCGCTGATCACAATGCTTAGATGCAGGAATACAACGACTGGCGAACCCAGAGCCACAATTCTTATTTTTCCATAGGAAAGTCGCAATCGAAGGAAACTTCGTCTTTGATGGATATTGACGCTATAGATCAACGCGATAAACGACTCTGTCAGACTTGCAAAAGCCGGGTCATACCTCGCGCGACTGTCTGAAATGGCAATAGCAAACCAAAAAGAGGGAGAAGTCACAGAAAAAGAGTGAGGAGTCAAGAAAAGGCAAAGGGCAGGAGTACGGCAAGGATCATGTTCGGTCAGAAAAAATCTACGACAACCAATCATCCATGTGAGCGGCTCACATCGCTACAAACAAGCGTAGATTGTAAATTTTGACAAGGGGTACGAGGACAACCAACCGGTGATACTATTATGGTTACAACCGAGAAGTTGTAAAACTCATAGAATAGTACCGGTGTAACATCCGTGGGCTGTTTTGTGACTAAGTGTGGAACCCAAAATTAGGTCCTCAGAATAGTCATCCAAGGTTCTTATAGCTTTTTAAACAATGACATTGTTTAGAAACTGGGTTTACAACTAGAACCATGGATGTCTGAAGGAAAAACCGTTGACGGAAGACTGCGAATCACTTCGATTGCATATCGGGGATCTGCACAATGTAGCAATGTGGAGGACTTGCCCAATGAGCGGCTACAAGATCATCCTCGGGCTAGATTTCCTTTACTGACATCATCTGAAGGTTGGCTGGAGCAGCAGATTGGTCTACGTCAGCATTACTGGCAGAGAATGACATCTGCGTTTTGTCGAGTGACCCACGACGCAACGGCGGTTACAGGAAGCAACACAGGTGGATGCAGCAGAGTACGTTACGACAGCCAAAAAAACCACCCGATATCTCTGGACGTGGTCAAGAAGTATCCGAAGTGTGGAGCTCAAGCGTGGCTAGTCCACATGGAAACAGGGGAAAAAAGAAATAGCAGCTGCCAAGGTGACGACGTCGGCCTCGACACCTGAGAAGTTTGTTGCAGCACCAGAGGATTTTGCAACACTCCTTAAGGAGTGCGAAGGGGTTTTCTCAACGCACTACCACGAGAGCTGCCTCTGCAGCAGAACATCAAATATCAGATTGACCTGAAGCCGGGTAGCAGACCGACAGTGAAAGGGGACCTATCGGATGAGCGATCACGAGCTGAACGAACTCAAGAAGCAACTGGACTAGATGCTCGGTCAGGGGTTCATTAGACCTTCCACATCACCATACGCGGCACCTGTAATTTTCGTAAAAAAGAATATTGGAGAGATGTGGACATGCATGGACAACCAATCGTTGAACGTGATCACCATCAAGAACCGCTACCCTCTTCCATGAGGAGACGAAACATTTGACCAACTCTATGGGGTCCAACATTTCAGAAAAATTGACATGTGCAAGGGCTATCATCAGATCCATGTATCCGATAAGGAAGTCAAGATAACGTCATTCCCTACAAGATACAGGTACTTCAAGGTCACGGTCATGCCATTCAGACTCATAAATGTCCCTGCGACATTCATGGCAGCGATGTACATATTTCACCTGTACCTCGACAAATTCATCATTATGTCTCTCGTCAACATCCTGGTGTACAGCCAAGGAGCACAATGGACATCTTTAAAACGTTTTAGAGATTCCACAAAGAGAGATTTCTTTGGAAAACTCTCAAAGTGTGACTTTGTTCACCATTCGATCGAGTTTTGGGACCACATCATCGACGGCAGACGGATCACCATAGACCGCAAAAACGTGGAGGCGGGCACTGATTGGCCGACACTTACGAATATGCGGAATGTCCAAGTATTTTTGGAGTTCTGCATTTACTGCCTTTGATTTGTAAAAGAATACGCTCGAGTGTCAACGTCTCTCTCCAATCTCACTCGAAAAACCACCGAGTAGCATTGGAGGAACAGCGAACAAAAAGCGTTCAACTCTTCAAGAAAAGCTCTGACCTCGGCGCCAGCCTTACAATTGGCAGATCTAACGGTGGACTACATCATGGGTACCGACGTGTCCAATTGAGCCATCAGAGCCATTCTCCTCCAAGACAACGGCGGTGGAGAACAACTGGTCCACAAACATGTCACAAAAACTGTACGGGCCGGAACTCAATCACACAGTGTACAAAGAAATGCTTGTAGTCTTGCACACGTGCAATACATGGCACAGCTATCTCGAATGCCGATGATGCATAATCCGCACCGACCATCATAGGCTGAAATATCTCAAAACTCAGTCAGATTTGAGTTGTCGACAAACTCAATGGATGAAGTCGCTTCTCTGCACGTTATGCGAGCCGCACACCACCGAATGGGCAGCCAAACTGCCAACCGCCGAACTCGCATACAACTCCACCACTTCCACCGAAACTCCCAAAATCCCTATACGATAAAATTCACGCCACACCAGCTAGATTACAGAATCCAAGCAACATCCTTGCGGTCGACATCCACTATAGGGACTTTGCAAGTGTTTGGGAGGAAACATGGCAAACCCTCACGAAGACTCAAGCAGCTATGAAGTGAGTGGCTGACCAAATCGCAGCGATGACGTGTTCAGTGTTGGCGATCGTGTCCTCCTCAGCTCAGCGAACATCAAACTCTAAGGACAGGACGTTGCGAAGCTCAAAACTTGATTTTTGGGACTGTTTTAGGTAATTTAATTCAACCCCCTGTCGACTTTGCCTGCATGAAAGCATGACAGTTCATCCTGTCTTCCACATCAGCAAGCTCAAGCACTAACGAGACCCCAGTTATAATTTCTCCAGCAGAGACGTCGCGCCTCCACCTCTTGTATAAGTGCACGGGGATACGGAGTACGTGACTGAAGATATCCTTGGACATCGACGTCGTGGAAAAACAATCGAATACCTGGTCAAGTGGCATGGATACGACACCCCGCAACAAGACCTGGGAGCCCTATGACAACCTTCGAGACGTCGATCACCTGATCAACGGCTACTACCGTCATCACCAGTTCATGGCTGTTAACGCGACGAGACGCCGCGGCTAAAAGGGAAGGAAGTGTTACGTCCCTGGCGTACACGAGTCCCTAAACTCCACGAGGTGACCATTCATGTCATTACATTTGTGGCTCATTAACCTTTGGATTTTTACGTTGTTCGGCCTAGGGCCTTTTTGGCCAACTGGCCCAACCTCCGGTGTTTCATTCCCGAAGTTCCTCGCAACTTCGACCACCTTCGAGAAGGGTTGACAAAGTTTTACTAACTATATCGATGTTTCAAAATTGTTCAGTCGACTTCTCGGCGGTGCTAGATATTTATAAAATCCCGCCTTGATATTCTCAAAGCCCCCTGAATTCTCAAGCTTCTCAAAGCAGCCACTCACTGTGTGACCTTGCACGCGTCGCTCAGCTCGAGCGCCATGGACCCAACGCATGCCTCATTCTCATACTCGGCATTGTATACATGTGCTCGACTCACTCGACACTTGTCATCGAAGTACAGTTACTGCTTCATACGAATTGTCCATCTGTCCCAGATCCTTGAATCGTCTTTTGTCCTGTACCTCATCCTTGTGAACCACCTACGCTCTGCTCGGTGTAACACTTTGCTTGTGTGGGCTGTGACTGTGGATCATGGGGACTTGTTTTTGTTTTTAGTCGAGTTGTGACCCATCACACCTGCAATGTCCTTGTGTCTTGCTCTACATGCTTTTTCGTACCACACCGTGTACAGGAGATGAAGTCGATGACTGCCGAGAAAGATCCATCCCACTCTACATGCAGGAGCAATTGCCCAAGCGGTGGCTCTCAGCCACTTGATGTCTTCTCCTTGATGACTCTTGCTCATGAGAGCTCCGGCTCTTAGAGAGTTTAGGATGCAAGGACCATCTCCAAACCTCTATGTAGTTGTGAGGATTTATTGGCCTTGACAGGCCGCATACCACCTCACCAGATTGGTTCTGTGAGTAACCGTCCTCGGCTTTATGCCGAGAGGTCGGGCTCGACCCTCGGGTGGCAGCGTGAGGTCGACATGCTTCTCGCACGGTCGGCACCACGTTCACAAGATCTCGCCGTCTAACTCCATCTACTCCCTCTTTTTCTTCTCTTAACTCTTGAGCAAGGAATTGTGGTCTCCTCTACGACCATGGCGCAACCCACGTGGGGCCCTCCCCATGACGCTGCATGCTCAATGTGTGACACTTATGGTTAGCACCCTAATACAGTTGCTACAAGACCCAACATGAGCCTCATTGTTGTTTGCGTTATTGTATATATGCCCTCGTCGTGTCCAAAACTTGCAATGGAAGTACACATGTTGCTACATAGGAATGATCAGATTTCCCCAATTCCTTAAATTTTACTCCTGCTCTGCACCTCATCCCTGTGAACCATCCACATTGCACTCGACATATCAGAAGACCCCAAGTATGTCCTATTTTTGTTTATGCACTTGTAGATGTGTGCTCAAAAGTGTTTGAAGCTAATTATTATGGTGAAATGAGTGATAATAAAAAAATGAACGATTTTTGAAATTTCATCTTGCTATTTTATCCGTGTTTTACATGTTAACCATGCATGTTCTGCTCGACAAAACATATGGGACGACAAAAACTTTTGCAAAACCTAAGAGGGCCCATTCAATGCAGAGCAAAATAGAGGAGGAGGAAAATACTGAATTCCACAAGAAAATGGCACGATTCAAAGCGACTAGTCATACTGTCCATCCCAAACCGAATAGAAATGGGTGGAAATGTTACCCTTAAAAATGAAAGGGCAAATATATCTGAGCTGCTGTGCATGCGCCACGCACCTACAGCAAATGTCGAGTGAGGATCACGACGAAGGCAGGTGCCTGTTTCGACAACGCATGTCCAAGCAATGTTGAGGGAAATCTGATGTATCTTTTATGCCGCATTCTAACGACATCTATATCGACGACTGCTGGCCTTGTACTTGCCTTTATTGTATGCCAAACGATAAACATAATCAAGTGAGTAACAAATAGTCAGAATGCAATGCGTGGCTGAATAGGATACTTCATCGGTATCCCACGGGAGACTGAACGCGACCGAGCCAATGTGTGTGTCCATTTAGGTTCCCGTCGGTTGAGTTTGTGATGTGACTTTTTTTTCTTGGACGAAATCGTCGCGATCCATCCCCGGTCAGAAGATGGATACTAATTCGTGCGCTATCCGTCTGGGTGGTTTGTGGTTCGTAGAGATATATTCTTATTTTATGAAATTTGTGACGTTGCACATGTACACACCTTTGCCCAATGGCTCAATCAGAACTATTTGCTTAGACGCCAATTTGCAGGTTTTCTTGCTTTGGCATGTAGTCACCACCATGACTGTTTACACATTGCCGATGGGCATCCGAGAGAAATGCGCTTCGATTATTGACCTTTCCGCTTGACGAGGACCTGCTACAGCACCAGGGATCAACGACAAAAGGCGGGCGTGACTCCGGCTGAAGAGGGGGGTCTGACTAAGCGGCTAATTCCCAGGTCGTCCCCATTTTCGGACGACCACGTCTGAGACGCCCCCATTCTGAGAACAACTGGCTAGGTCGCCCCCATTCCGAAAACTTCTGGCTAGGTCGCCCCCATTTTTTTATTAGTTGTCCAACTTGCCCCCATTCTGAGAATTATGGCTACGTCGCCCCCATTTTTTCAACAAAATATCGAGGGTTTGGGGTTAGGGATGTCGATGTCAGCGGAGGCCTGCGAGGACGTCATCATTCGGACGTGCGGCATCACCGAACGAACGAGACGCCCCCCCC
>SZWC01000466.1:315171-336926 GCA_023375785.1 Penium margaritaceum
CCCCCCGTCGCCTTTCCACCCTTCCGTCACCTCCGTCGCCTTTCCACCCTTCCCTCTCCGTCACCTCCGTCTGGGTCATATACCCGGCTCTCACCCGAGCGACCCAGGTTCAAGTCCCGGCAACGGAATTTTGTTGTCTGTTGTGTGCTCACCTTCTTCTTTACCGCCGTCAGTCAGGCGGGCAAAAGTGGCTTCATCCAGGCTCGAATTGGAGACCTTCAGTGTGTCAGACTGAATGTCTGTCCCCCAAATGTGTCCTCAGCACCACACCATGTCTTGGAGACATGAGCAAGTAACCTTGTTGTAAAGCAATTATAACCCACGTGATCATGGAAAGCGCGAAGCAGCATCGTACGAAAAATTGTTTTCCAAAAAGAGGATATCTACCGCGTTCTGTACAAAAGAGAGATACGGACTTTGTTCATTTACAAAATGGACTTTTTTGCAGAAATAGAATGGATATACAGTTATTTTCGTCGACAATTGGCGGAGCCTGAGTTAGTTTCGTTCGAACAAAGTGAGGTTCCTCACTTTGTTCGTGACGAAAGCAGTATATGCATATTGTTTCTATTTGTCGGCGACCAAAAGTTGCCACGTGGCAACAAATAAGATTGCCACGCTGGGTAGCCTTTCAAACCCAGTTCACCGAACTTGGTTTAAAATGCTTTTGACAAAAAAACTATAAAGGAAAGTGCGGGGGACCAAAGAAGTTTGGCGGGGGGTTCTAGTTGTGATCTCCTCAGCCACCAGCTCTCCGCGAAATTTTGCGGAGAGCTGGTGGCTGGGGAGGTGCACAACTATGAACAGTACCCCAGACTCTGTCTTGCGCACCGTCACGCTATGTGCTGCATCGTCTTGCAACTTCTTCCCATCACGAAGACATGCTGCTCCTTTTGCGCTTGCAGTTGTGGAAGACGTCCACGCACAACGTGCACCTGGTGATGTCTCTTTCATTGGTGGTCATTTAGGCGGCAGATGGCTTGGGCGTGGAACGAGCCTTTTGTTTTGTGCTCAAGGTGGGCACAGGTGCGGTGGGGGGGTAGGCACAGCAGATGCGGCTTCGGCGCCTGGGGAGGAGGCAGTGGTGGTGTGCTAGTGTGTGGCAGCCGGCGGGCCCATCAACGCTGATCTGCTCTGTGCGCCACTAACTGCGCGGCTCGTGCCATACGCACATCCTTTTCTGTCCGTGGGTGCATGTCTCTCGTCGACCTCTAGCAAAACACCCCAGAGGAGAAGGTCTGCTGCTCTGTGCACCACCACCACCACACATTCCCTGCCGAACGCCCAAGCTTGGCGCACTACTCCAGGCATGCAGCGGAGCATGCTGGTGACCATGCCACCGCTGCCATGGACCAAAGGTTTTGTCCAAACCTGGCTGTCTCAATTATGGCCGGTAGCTGACTGAGGCACAGAGTGTTCCTAATTGTGGTGGGTGTGGTGCCTAGCTACACAACCAGGAAAAGACTTGCAGTGTGTGGAGAAGTCTCGGCAATGAGCATAGCTGAACGTTCCCTTTATCTCGAGCCTATATAAGCCATAGGAGACAGGGATCTTGTTGTATGGGTAAAAGGAAAGTGCGTTCCTCCATGGAATGCCGTCACCAAATACCACAAATCATGGAGAAGCTGCAGATGGGAGATCTCACCATTGTCAGTCTAGAACCACAATGCATTCTCACGCATGGACTCCTTGTCTAACACAAATCATGGCCAAGCCAACACTTTGTGATCACTGAGTTGGACGACTCAAATTTGTGCGTGAACACTAATGGTGGGAACCCGCCCTTCAAGTATGAAGGAGTGAGAATCTGGCTCATGGTGCTCGCATGAGGGATCGCACCTGGGCCTAGGTGCGATCCCTCATGCGAGCACCATGAGCCAGATTCTCACTCCTTGGGCCTCTCAAGGCACGCACTAATGGGATGAGTTACTTCACTTGTTGAGGAGAGAAAGAATTCAGGTCAGTTGCTTGTATCCAAGGCATGTACTGGTAGAGTTCTTCATTAGTCATAGATGTGATAAGAGTACAAGAGCAGTGCCTGCTGAACAACAGTAAAACAAAGTGCCATCCAGAGAAGCGAAAGACTTGGGTGTTGAATTCAGCACGAGACATTTCCTCCAATCACTTCACTGGCGTGCCCTTGGTGAAGTGGACTCACATCTGTCTGCACTTGCGGAAGACTCAAAGGTCAGCAGTCATCTTGGCTTACAGTGGTAAACATTTTTGGGAACCTGGAGCTTCCACCATGACAATAGTAGATGCCCTGAGTACATTTCAGCACAGTCATGTCTACTTTTGTAAGTTATGCAAGGGTGAGTGAAGTCGAGGTTGCAAAATGCCAACATGGTGTGCGCCCTTAACTGGAAGTACTGTTGGGTCATGAAGAAATGGGGGACAGGAGTAGGGTTTTTACATCGTATTGAAGGCTAAGTATGTTTTCATGCGGGTGAACACGTTGGAGGATCCACTGCCTCCACTGTACGTTTCACAAATTTTGCCGGCCTGTCCTTTGCATCGCACTGCATTTGAACAACGAGAGTGCGAAGCATGTTGTTGCATTGGATGGTCTCTTCCATGCATGCAGAGAATAAACATCTGTGTTGAGCCTCTTTGTCTCGTCTGTTGGAGCACAAACAGCTGGGCATGATGTGAACCAACACAAAGCACTACCTTGCAGATTGGGGCTTTGTAACCTGCATATTTTGAAGAGGTTGTAGATCGTGTTTGTCGGAGTCCTGAGCCTCATGAAAGTTGCCTCTAGTGCAAGAATGTTATGTGTGTTGTGTATCATGGGATAGGTCGGCATGTGTCTCAATCTCAGATGTGGAACCATTTTTTCCGCGAGCCCCTTGTCCATTCTATGTGATTTTAGGAGTGCACAAGTCCCCTGTGGTAGGGCCTGAAAGAACCATTACATGGACATGCAGGCCCACGCTAGAAGAAGCATGAGGTCTTGTGGTGAGTGGAAGAATTGCAGTTTAAGATTTGGGCTAGCCCACCAGACCCCGTCATCCCCGCCGCACCAAACTTTACGGGCAGGAAATGCACACACCACACAACGTGAAACCAAACGAGACAAGTCTCTCGAGGCACTGGAACAAGCCATAAAATGCCCGGGTCTTGACCAACAAGAAAATACAATACGGATTAATTCCCTTATACCCACCTTTTGAGCGTCGTAATTCCCAAATACCCACTTTGTACAAAATACGAACATAATACCCACTCTGGTGACCGCATTGTCCACAAAGTACGAATAGCAAGTAACCGTGACCGAAGCATCCACTTCTGAAAAATCCTGACTAGAATACCGATATCATATGCATGTTCTTGGAACGGTGGGTATTATATTAAGTATATTTTAGGATTCTACGGATTCATCACGATATTTGTTTTCTTATTCTTTACATGGGATGCGACGGCGAATACAACAACACAAATGTAATGTTTTCAGTTATTTGCCAATATATCGAACAATATGGTCGCCTTTCGCAGCCAGTTTTGGCTGGGGTGCTTATTGCGAAGTTTCCGTCCGATGTCATCTCCACAACATGGCTATTTCGCATCGTTGAGCTCGTTCTTGCATTCAGCGGGTGGGGTTCACCTGCCGACATGGACAGCCGTGCTCAAGTGTGGTCGAGTGGTGGTCCACTCACTTTTTTGCACACTACACGCAAAAGAATAATACTGCACGTTGCACGCGACATCGCACGTCGGAATGAGGGAAGCAAGGCCGACGACGTCGGCTCCTCTCCTGTTTCTATCTTTGTAGCGACTTAGCTTGAAAGTTACCTTTGTTTGCTAATACTTGAGACATTAGATTGTCCTATCCGACAGCAGTTCGTCAACCTTAACATACGTTTTCTCATCACAAACCATATCGGACATAATACAATATAATACTTCTCTGTAGAAATATTCGAGATCTTCACTCGTGCATAAGTTTTGCAGATATATATGACACAAACATCTATCTCTTTGTAAACATACCTAGTCGTGGTTCGTAGGATCGTACCATCTAACAGCTCAAAGTTTTCCTCGACTGTTAGATCGACTTAATAGGCACGGATTTGCTTTCGATGCTTGACCTCTTTTGAAGATAATACGCGGACGACCTCGTCGATATTGCTTTTGTTCTTCCGACGTGCGATGCATGGTGTGATACACAGTAATAAAATGGGGACTTATATATCTTGCAAAGTACTGTCTTTCGCACTTCCGAAGCAAGGTTTTTCCTCACTTCCATGTCTCGTATTGCACGAGATATGGAACGAAAGAAGCGAGGGCGACGATCTATATGGCAAATTGAGATCGTGTCGTTCATTTTTCGTCAAAGTGTATAGTCCGTCAACAATGGGGAGTATTTTGAGCAGATCGATTGTCAAAGAAAAGCCAATGGTGGTAAAAGAACCAATCTTTCCACGATTTGTTCGTTTACAAATCGTGGAACGATTTGTAAACGAACGAATATTAGTACTTTTCAAAAAGTAAGATTAGGTCCTCAATGACCAATTTCACTCGCGACAATGATGAAGTGGGGTCCGTTCTGCAGGATTCACGGTGTCTAGGAGCACGAGCCTTGGACATCCGCTCGTCACTAAACGTGACGAGCGGATGTCCAAAGTGGGTATTGGAGTCACCTCGTAAAGAGTGGGTAAAGCGTGCATCGTTTTGTAACTTTGGACATTGTGGTCACCGATTAAGAAGTGTGGGGAGAACGGAAGGGACCTGCCGAAAAGTGGGCATACTTGTCATCTTCTCCCATGACTGGCTATTAGGTAAATGAAGTTTTCAGAAGTGGGTAACCTGCGCAGAAAGTTTTCAAATGGTGGGTACAAAGGAATCCCCCCCCAATACAATATATACCTAAAACATGTCTAAACTCCATGGCAGCATTCTAGCACCACCGGCAAACCAAAGATAGACAAGTTAGGCATCCCCAGACGCCCGAACCTGTCACCGGACGTCCGGTCTCGGCCACATGCAAACCACACAATACAGATCTAAAGCCTGTGAAGGCTCGATCAACTGGTGCTGGGTCTTCCGAGGTACCAGTCTCAACCACAGAGAGAGTACATAACCTGCCAGGGATACCAAGTGTGCGTGCGATGTCGCCCAGTCAGGGATAACAAGTGGCCAATCAGCATGGGGTCTTCCAAGGCACTGGCACAGACCACTGATTGTCCGGGTTTCGACCACCGAGAAAATCCTATCAGCCATGAATGGGTGAACTAGGTGGTCAGGATGCATCAGATGTGTCACAGAAGAAGCCATGCAGCTGTTGGAGCATCATCGAGGCAAACTTAGAAGCACTCACTGCACAACACCATCTAATACTTAGAAAGCTTAAAGCCCATACACAAACACCCCCCTGGGCTGCAAGAGCTTTCAATAAGGTACTAGCTAAGAAGATATACACCCCCCCCCCCTCACTGAGAGGATCGTGGAAACAAGGACCTCAACATCACTGCGCCTGAATAAATCTGCTCCCCCTGTATGCAGAAATCTAGAGACCTGTCACCTGCAGAGATCAACACATCTCCCCCTGACTCAAATGATCATGGGGAGAACAATAGAACAACGGCTATATCTGAAGAAAGGTGAAGATGTGATAATGTCACATAAGAAGAGAAGATGGGGCTACAATGGCTACTATGTGCAGAAATTACTTGTGCACTGTCCAAAGTTTGTCATTCACGAGCTCCATAGTTAGATGATAAGAGTAAGCCAGTCTCACCTTGGATATCCGTAGACTGCCAAAGGTCCCAGCTGGCAGACTCCTCGGTATCACTCTCATCGGAATCAGAGGGTGGAGGAGTGGAGAAGATGCCGTTGGATGCTCCATGACTGGAAGAAGAATGTGAGGCTAAATCTCTCACATGTGGTAGTTGCCAAGGGTCCCAACTAGCAGAATCCTCTAAACTACTCTCTCATATGACTTAGGAGATGTGCGGGTGGAGAAGATGGTGATGGATGCTCCAAAGCTCGAGGGTAGGGTTGGAGCTGATTCCGTGCATGTGGAGCTCACCGTTGTAGTCACTACATCAACTACACACTCACTTGTACACAGGTACTCATGCGCTACGGCCATCTCACCAACATAGATGTGTTGCTACATCAGCATCAACAGAGCTAGGAAGCTTTTAGGCATCTTCTCTCCTTTCAACGCATGGAGAGTCTCGGATCCCCCAGACAAACATTCTGCAAACCTGTCCTCCTCCTTCAGACAATCACAAATCCCTCAAAAGTATGTGTGGTTACATAGCTTGCTACCATAGCAAGGAACAGCCTAGCAAGGAACAGCAAAGCTGACGATGCTCAACATTGACGTGTTTCAAGCGAGACTGAAGCATACCATCATTTTCAGTGATGGCTTTTGTGCTTTAATTGTCATAGCATAGAGTGATGCAGCTTATGGGACACACACATGTTGCAACAAGCGACAGAGCCAGACAATCTCACATGTAACCGGACCAAGAGCTACATACTCAGCCTCGCTTGAGTTCCATGGAAAACATCCTTGTTTACCACTTTTCTAAGGAAACAACGGTGTCGCTAACTAGGAAAACATAGCATGTGTGCCAGCGTGCATCTGCATCATGAGCCCAGTCATTGTCTGTACAACCACCAACAACAATTGAGGACTGTGTTTTGAAGAACAGGCCCAAGCGTGGGGTGGAGAGTATGTGTTACACCACATGAAGTTCAGCCTCAAGGTGTCACTCTCTGGGACAGAAAGTTCACGGCAAAGGGTGCATCGACACGAGTGGTGGTGGCTACGTATGTCAGTGAGACGATAACAGATAGATAGTCTGTGACATTCACTGTCTCCCCTAACTTGGAATCATCTATTGACTTCAGCAGTGTCTGTCTCCTGGATTCATTGGCGTGGAGGCCGTCTGAACTACAAAAATTAAGGGGACAAAACACTCCCCCAGACTGCAAACATACCTAGCCTGATTTACATCTGATGTCTCTTTACATGATCACGCTTAAGTTCCATGCCCAAGAAGACTTGGGTCGGACCAAGATCTTTCATTTTGTAAGCTGACTGGAGGATAGATTTGGCTCCTTGAGCAACAGCTAAACTAGGAGATGCAATGAGCAGATTTTTCACATACACAAGGATGGAAAAAAGTGGGGAAGATGGTGTACCAAGAAACAATGCAGGGGCCACAATGCTTCTACACAAGCTATCCTTCTCAAGCGCGGATATGATCTCCTGCTTCCAGCACTGTGGAGACTGTTTGAGACCGTAGAAGGCATTATGCAGGGCCACACCTTCTTGGTACCGTCGATGAAACCAAGGGGGTCTTCATCAAGCCTTCCATGAGGGAAGGCGTCGTTCACGTCGCTCACGTTCCCAATCATGTTCAGCAACAGGCTTATAAGGGCTCGTACAATGGTGCATTGGACTACAGGGGCAAAGGTCTTATCGAAGTCAATGCCAGGAATTGAAGAGAATCCCTTTGCTGTGGAAAATGCTTTGTATCTCTCTATTGCTTTTTCTGGCTTTAGTTTTCAATGATAGATCCACTCGGTTGAGACTGCTTGTCTTCCAGGAGGGAGATCTACAAGGTCATACACACCATGCTAAAACAGAGCTTTGAAATCATCTTGCATGGCCTTTTCCCACAAAGAGGAGTCAGCAGTTTCGTGAGCCTCGTGAGCTGTCATAGGTTCTACAAAGCAGTGGTAAAATATTCGGCCACATGCCCAAAGAGAGACGTGCTGAGAGCATGATGAAATTCGTACTCCACATAAGAGTATCCAATAGTGGAGGTAGGGTTCATCACTGATACAGAGACTAAAAGATCGGCTGACACAATGACTCCAAGGGCACCAAGCTTGGACTCACCAGACAGAACAGTCCAATATGGAGCAGTGGGGCCATGTGTGAAAGTGCCTTGAGAACTAGCAGTGGACAAGTGACTTTTTTTGGGAAGTGCATGCAAATGACCAACATGTACGTAGGAAGAGACCGGGCAAGAATATGAGGTAGAGGGAAGAGAAGGAGAAGGAGAAGGAAAAGGCCAAGGGGGGACAAAATGGGAGTAGAGGAATCAGGGAGTACTGAAGCGAGAGAGGTTGAAAAAGAGACCTTAGAGAGTGGTGCAAGCGTGGGACTTGCTGGAGAAGAGTGAGAGTGTGCAGCTGGTAGGGAAGGAGAAGCCACAGAAAGGAGAAAAAGACTCAAAGAGGAGGCACTAGACGGAGAGAAGGACTAGAGCCTGAGGCAATGACAGGGCTCACAACAGAAACGTCAACAGAGTCGCGAGTCGAGAGTGAGCCAGAGACAAGAAGAAACCAATCAGGTGAAAACAGAGGACCTCCTCCAAGCCAAGAGAACAAGACAAGAGAGCCAGGAGAGGAAAGACGGAAAAGATCACATCCAAATACGTCCGTACAGAGACAAGTGTTTTGAGATTGAATGAAACGGCACCGGATGGATCCTAGAAGTGCCATATCTTGGATTTGGCAAAAACACCAAGGAAGATACACACATAATCACGAGGAGAAAGGTTGCCCTCAAGATGATCATTGGACAACCAGAATGTATGGACGGACCCCCATACAAACGCAAGATGCAAGTCAGCACGACGACTAGTCCGCCGTTTAAAGGGTCTGCCACGACAAGGGAGGGGACCAAGAGGGACACGGTGACGTCCCGGTATGCTAGCAGTTATAGACCAGTGATGACGTTAGTAGCCGTCGATCAGGTGATTTACGTCTCAAAGGTTGTCATAGGGCTCGCAACTGTTGTTCGTGGCGTCGTAGCCGTGCCACTTGACCAGATACTTGGTTATTTTCCCACGACGTCAATATTCGAGGATATCTTCAACCACGTACTCCGTATCCCCGTCCACTTATACAGGAGGTGGAGGCACAATATCACTGTCAGGGAAGTTTGTACTCGGGTCCCGGTAGTGCTCTAGCTTGCTAATGTGGAAGACAGGATGGATCACCATACTGTCAGGCAGGCGAAGGTGAGCAATGACAGAGGTTTGCATCCTCTCTATCTCAAACGGTCCCAACCATCAAGGTTTAAGCTTCACAAAACACTGTCCTTGGAGTTTGATGTTCGCTGAGCTGAGGAAGATGTGATCTTCAGTGCTGAACACGTCATTGCTACAATGTTGGTCATCCACTCGCTTCATAGCTGCTTGAGTCTTTGTGAGGGTCTGCCTTGTTTCCTTTAGAATNATACTGTCAGGCAGGCGAAGGTGAGCAATGACAGAGGTTTGCATTCTCTCTATCTCAAACGGTCCCAACCATCAAGGTTTAAGCTTCACAAAACACTGTCCTTGGAGTTTGATGTTCGCTGAGCTGAGGAAGATGTGATCTTCAGTGCTGAACACGTCATTGCTACAATGTTGGTCATCCACTCGCTTCATAGCTGCTTGAGTCTTTGTGAGGGTCTGCATTTTTCGATTTAGAATGCTTGCGAAGTTCTTGTGATGGATGTCGACCGCGGGGATATTGCTTTGACTCTATAATCCAGTCGCTATGGTGGGATTTTTATCGTATACAACTTCAAAAGGGATTTTTTCAGCTGTGGTGGAAGTGGTGGAGTTGTATGCGAGTTCAGCGGTTGGCAGTTTGGCTGCCCAATCGGCATTTTGTGACTCGCACAATGTGTGGAGAAGCTGCTCGAGTGTATGATTGGTGAGCTCTAGGTTTGAGGATGGAACGTCGTCGATAGCTGGATCCGACTGCCATAACGCGTCATCAGTTCGCGCCAAATACACCTAATTAAGCGACCATCTCTGTCGCTAATGATGGTGCATGACACATCGTGCAACCGTATGATCTGGTTTAAGAACAGCCAGGCTGTTCCTTCTATGGTGATGGTGTTCTTCGTCGGGATGAAGTGCGACATTTTAAAAAATCTGTCCACTACGAAGAGGATGGCATCATACCCCTCGGGGGTGGCGGACAGTCCCGTCACAAAGTCCACGCTAATGTTCATCTACGGTTTCATCAGAACAAATAGGGGTTGGAGCAGTTAGGGTGGCCTCGTGCAACACGATTTTTGTTTCTGAGAGGTGTCACACGACTTGCACAAGTTTGACACGTTCATTTGGATCTTGTTCCACCAGTAGTATTTTGTGAGCTTCTTGAGCGTCTTGTCCTTGCCAAAGTATCCACATAGACCTGTGTCATGGCATTCCTCTAATAGCATTCCCTGTAGTTCCTCGTTCGGTGGACGACGATTTGGCGAGTGAATCACCGTCACTAGTAGGGATCATCAAACCAGAACTTGGTTTTTGTTGTACTGGCCGAAATCCTCGTAACCCTTTGTGAACAGTCTTGCGAGCTACGGGTCTTGTTCAATGATTAGCATGTTGATATCAGCCATTAAAATCTGGTCCCCCACTTAGAGCATCCGCCGGATGGGAATTTCTAGGTCAATATTGGATGTCGTAGTCAAAGTTGGAATCAAGGAACTCCATTTATCGAGTTTGTCGACAACTCAAGTTTGGATGAGTCTTGAGATATTTCAGCGTGTGATGGTCGTTATAAATGATACATCTTCAATATTCTAGGTAGCACCACCATGTCTTAAAGGCGTGTACAACTACGAGCATGTCTTTCTCGTGTACTGTGTAATTGAGTTTTGGTCCGTGCAGTTTTCGGGGACATGTACGTGACCGGTTGTCCTCCACCACCGTTGTCTTGGAGGAGAAGGGATGTGATGGCTCAATCAGACTCGTCGGTAGCCATGATTTAGCTCACTGTTGGATCTTCCAATTATAGGTTTGGCACCGAAGTGAGAGTGTTTCTCAAAGAGTTGAACGCTTCTTATTTGTTGACTCCCCAATTCCACTCCGTGGTTTTTTGAGTGAGCTTGGAGAGAGACGTTGACACTCAAGCGTAGTCCTTTACAAACCGAGAGTAGTAGTTATAGAAGCTGTAAAATACTTGGACGACCTGAAAATTTGTAGACATCGGCCAATCCGTGACCGCCTCTATCTTTGTTGGGTCCATGTGATCCGTCCGCTGTCGATGATGTGGCCCAAAAAAATTAATGAACGACCACCAAAGTCGCACTTTGAGAGTTTTTAAAACATTTCTCTCTTTGTAAATTCTCAAGGACCTTTTGGTGATGTCCATTGTGGTCCTCGGTTGTACACCAGGATGTTATTGAGATACACGATGATGAAGTCGTCGAGGTATGGGTAAAAAATGTTGTTCATCGCCACCATAATAGTTGTGGAGAAATTTGTGAGTCCAATCGGCATGACTGTGAAATCAAAGTGCCTGTATCAAGTGTAGAATTTTGTCTTCTTGATGTCCTTCTCAGATAGGCGGATCTAATGATAGGTGCTGCCTAGGTCATTTTTGCTGAAATTTTGGGCCTCACGGAGTTGGTCAAAAAGTTCGTCTGCTCACGAAAGAGGTTAGCGGTTCTTGATGATGATGGCGTTCAATACTCGGTTTTCCACGTACATCCGCATCTCTTTGGTATTTTCTTTGGTATAACGTTTTACAAAAAGTACAGGTGCCGCGTATGGTGACGTGGAAGGTCTAATGAACCCCTGACCGAGCATCTCGTCCAGCTGCTTCTTGAGTTCGGTCAGCTCATGATCGCTCATCCGATAGGTCCTCTTCACTGTAGGTCTGCTACCCGGCTTCAGGCCTATCTGATGGTCAATGTTCCACGGTGGAGGTAGCTCTCGGGGTAGTGCATTGTGAAGAATTCCTTCAAACTCCTTAATAAGTGTTACAAACTACCGTGGTACTGATACAAACTTCTCAGATGTCAAGGCCAACGTCTTTGTCTCCACAGCTGCAATTTCTTCCGCTTCCCCTGTTTCCATGTGGACTATCCTTGCTTGAGTTCCACACTTCAGGTACCTCTTGGCCACATCCAGAGAAATCAGTTGGTGCTTTGTGGCTGCCGCAAATTTCTCTGCTGCATCAACCTAAAATTCTTTCCCTAACTGCCATTGCGTCGTGGGTCACTCGATCAGAGGTAGATGTCATTCTATGCCAGCAATGTTGACGTAGACCTTTTTGCTGCTCCAGCCTACCTATGGAATGTGTCAGTACATGAAATCTCACCCGAGATTTCATGGTTTCTCATTGGGCATGTCCTCCAGACAGTTACATAGTGCAGATCCTTGATTTATGGTTGAGTGGTTCGCAAAGTCGGTGGATCTATAGGCGTCCATCAACGGTTTTTCCTTCGAACACCCCTGGTTTGGTCCGTATACCCAGCTTCCAAACCATGTTATTGCTGACAAACCTGTGAGAAGTCCACCATCTAGTAATGCCGGTATTCTTCTGCGACTTGACAACTCTTTGATTGTATCCGTAGCATTCACTGGTTGGTTTTCCTCGTATCCCTCATTGAATTTTGCATTCTATCCTCCTCTGCGGCCATGTGAGCCGCTCAGATGGACGATCGGTTGGCGTAGACTTTTTTAACCGGAAAGGAGCCTCGTTGTCTACTCCTGTCCTTTGCTGTTTCCTGACTCCTCATTCTTTTCTACGACTTTCCCCCCTTTTTGCTTTGTTGTTGTCGATTCCGACAGTCGCGCGAGATATGACGTGACTTCTCGCAACTCCGCCAGAGCTGTTGATTGCGTTGATTGACAGCATCAATCGCCATCAAAGACAAGATTTCCCTGGACTCTGACTTTCCTCTGCCATAATAAATATTGTGGTTTTGGGATCACCAGGCATTGGATTCCTACATCCGAGCATTGTAGTCAGTGTTGTTGATGCTATCGACTGCTACGATCATTCACGGAAGATCGTATTGGATGTAGAAAGAGACAATTGCTCACGAAATGTCTCGCTTGAGGCGGTTGTTGTAGTAGAAACACAGTTTGTCAGAGGCGAGGTCACTGCTGGTGATGATTTTGCATAAATGCCAAGTGTACTCTGTCACACTGGACTGCAGACGCACATGTTGGAGTCTGTACCCTGTGTTAGACTTCTAATTCAGCTTCCCAATATAAGCGAGAGTAGCGCGAAGTTGGTCCACGTTTCTGGTGGCGTGAGTGAGTTGTGTCACGTCAAATTAATCTGCTCGAGAGGTAGTACGAAAGTGGTCAACAATGTGAGAGTGGTCACGTGAGCCGTTGATCTAGCTTCGTTGGTCTCCTGCTGCCGTTGGAGAGTCTTTAGGTCAGACCACCAACTCAAAGCCGTGCCACGCAAGAACGAGGCCGCGAGGTCAATTTTATTCTTGTTGTTGTTGACCCCAATAGCAGTAAAATACACCTCCAAACTCACCAGTCACATCCTGCCCATCGGTCCCTTGAAGTTCACGGGATTGAATGGCTTAGAAAGTGCAAGTCAAATCTGCGGTTTACTCGAGACTTGTAAATTTTTCTCAGTGAGCACTTCTTTGCACGCACACAAAATCTGCAGCTTCTCCATCACTAGGTTGAGTTGTTAGAGCAGATGGGTGTTGAGGCTCTCAAGTCCCGGCAACTTCTGGTACAGGTTTTTGTTCATTTGTGTTTGTCGACCGGTGCCTCCCATTGTGTAAGTTGTCGTCCCCACGAGTAGCGGCGGAGGCAGGGGGCCAGAGGGGTCCGTCACAGGGTTGGACGTCGGGTTCATCGGTGTTGCGCCATTCGCTGCAAAGGTTGCCGCTGCTTTCTGATTACCCTGGAATGCATTGGTGTTTGCACGCTGTTGATCCTCTATCACCGGAGTACTCGCCGAGGACCGCTGCTCATCGTCGGTCACGCTTGCTCCCTTCACCATTGTTGTCGTGAGTTCTGCGATCTTCAGAATGATGGAGATGTGAAAGGTTGTCACCAGGTATTTAATGTGTATGTTACCCCTCTAGCACCGCTGTGCTCTAATACCAAGTGTCATGCCGATTGGAACGTAGATGGTTCACAAGGATGAGGTGCAGGACAAAAGATTATATAAGGACTTTTGTCAAATGGATATTTTGCATTATATAGTAAGTGTACTTTGATGACAAGTGTCGAGTGAGTCGAGCACATATATACAAGGTCAAAAATATCAACATTGTACATATGTCCTCGGCGCTCGAGCCGAGCGAAGCGTGCAAGGTCGCACCGTGAGTGGCTGCTTCGAGAAGCTCCACCAAAAAGTTGGGGGGCTTCGAGATTATCGAGGTGCGATTTTACAAAGATCTAGCAACCTCAAGAAGTTGATTGGACAATATCAAAACATCGTTTTAGTTTGCAACAATTCTGTTGGAGGTGGTTGAAGTTGTCAGAAACTTCCGAAACAAAGAACCGGAGGTTGGGGTAGTTGACCGAAATGCCCTCGGCCGAACGGCAAAACAATCCTGAGGTCGGTGGGCCATGAATAAAATGAAAAAATTTCCCACTCACAGAGTTTATGGACTCATGTACGTCAGGGACGTAACACTGACAGGCTATTATGAGAAAACCGGGGTCATGTGGACAGACTAGATCAACATCATGAACACCAAACTTGAAGACATTTATGCTCAGTGCCTTCATGAGAAAGTCAGCCCGCTGCGAGCTTGTGTCCAACTAGACGACCCGAACCAAGCCGACTGTAATACATTCACCAACAAAGTGATGCTCAACATTGATGTGTTTTGTGCAAGACTGATGCATATCAATATTTCCAGTAATGTTTTTTGTGCTTTGATTGTCACATCATAGAGTGATGCAGCTTATGGGAACACACAGCTGTTGCAACAAGTGGCATAGCCAGACAGCCTCACACGTAACCATACTAAGAGCTATATTTTCAGCCTTACTTGAGCTCCTTGCTACACATCCTTGTTTACCACTTTTCCAAAGAAACAGTGGTGCCGCCAACGAAGGAAATATAGCATGTGCGACTGCGTGCATTTGCATCATGAGCCCAGTCATTGGCTGTACAACCACCAACAACAATTTAGGACTGTGGCCTGAAGAACAGGCCCAAGCATGGGGTGGAGAGTACGTATTGCACCACAGAAGTTCAGCCTCAAGGTGTTACTCTCTGGGATAGAAAGTTCATGGCAAAGGGTGCATTGGCACGAGTGGTGGTGGCTACGTATTTCAGTGAGACAACAACACACATAGTCTGTGACATTCAATCTCTCCCCCAACTTGGAATAATCCATTGACTTCAGCAGTGTCTGTCCTCCTCAAGTCATTAGCTTAGAAGCGGACTACACTGCAAAAATCAAGGGGGAAAAACACTCCTTCAGACTGCGAACATACGCAGCCTGATGCACATGTAATGTATTATTTGTACGATCACTCTTAAGTTCCATAACCAAGAAGAATTAGGTCGGACCAAGATCTTTCATTTTGTAATCTGAATCGAGGAGAGATTTAGCTCTTTGAACAACAGCTGAACTAGGGGTTACAATGGGCAGATTATTCATATACACAAGGATGGAAACAAGTGGTGAAGTTGGTGTACCAAGAAAAAATGCAGGTTCTACAATGCTTCTACACAAGCTACCCTTCTCAAGCGTGGACATGATCTCCTGGTTCCAGCACCGTGGAGACTGTTTGAGACCGTAGAAGGCCTTATGTAGTGGCACCACCTTGTTGGTGCCGTTTATGAAACCAAGGGGGTTGAATCATTTAAATCTCTTCATCAAGCCTGCCATGAGGGAAGGCATTAATAGCGTCAAGTTCCCAGTTCAGTTGAGCAACAGGCTTAGAAGGGATCATGGAATGGTGTATCGGCCTACGTGGACAAAGGTCTCATCAAAGTCAGTGCCAGAAATTCAAGAGAATTCCTTTGCTGTGGAAAATGCTTCGCATCATTCTAACGTTTTGTCCGGCTTTAGTTTTAGACGACAGAGCCACTTGGCTGAGACTGTTATTCTGCCAGGAGGGAGATCTACAAGGTCATACACACCATTTTGAAACAGATCTTTGAGCTCATCTCGCATGGCCTCTTCCCATAAAGAGGAGTCAGCAGTTTTGTGAACCTCTTGAACTGTCACGTTCTCTACACACAGTAGTGAGAGACAAGCAGTGGTAAAGCATGCCCATGATGAAATTTGTACTCCATGAGTACCCAACAGTGGAGGTAGGGTTCATCACTGATGCAAAGGCTAGCAGTTCGGCTGATGCAATGAGTCCAAGGGCACAAAGCCTGGACTCAACACACAGAACAGTCCAATCTGGAGCAGTGGGGCCATGTGTGAAAGTGCCTTGAGAAGTAGCAGTTGACATATGTCTCTACTTTGGAAGTACATGCAGACGACCAACACGTACCTAGGGAGAGACTGGGTGAGAATAAGAGATAGAGGGAAGAGAAGGAGAAGGAGAAGGAGAAGGCCAAGGGGGGGACAATATGGGAGTCGAGGACTCAGGGAGTACCAGAGCGAGAGAGGTTGCAAGAGAGACTGGAGAGAGTGGTGCAAGTGTGGGACTTGCTGGAGAAGAGTGAGAGTGTTTAGTTGGTAGGAAATGAGAAACCAAAGACAGGAGAAAATGACTTAAAGAGGAGGCACTGGACGGGAGAGAAGGACTAGAGCCTGAAGTTGTGACAGGGCTCACGACAGAAATGTCAACATGGTCGCGAGTCGAGGGTGAGCCTGAGACAAGCAGCAACCAATTAAGTGTAGACAACACAGGACCTCCTCCAAGCTGAGAGATCAAGGAAAGAGAGGCAGGAGAGGAAAGACGGGAAAGATCACATTCAAACACGTTCCCAAAGAGAAGAGTGTCTTGAGATTCAGTAACGCGGCACCGGGTGGATCCTAGAAGGGCCATGCCTTGAAAAAGGCAAAAGTACCAAGGAAGATGCACACACGACCTCGAGGAGAAAGGTTGCCCTCACGATGATCATCAGGCAACCAGAAAGTTGCAGCGGACCCCCATACACGCGCAAGATGCAAGTCAGCACGATGACCAGTTCGCCATTTAAAGGGTGTGACGTGACAAGGGAGAGGACCATGAGGGACATGGTTCAATATCCACGTCATGTAGGACATGGCTTCAAAGGTAAAGAGTGGTGACGGGTCCAAGACGAAAAGAGGGGAGTGCACCTTGTCAGTCACAGTGCGGTTCTAATGCTCAGACACACCGTTCTTTGCGGGTATGTATGGGGTACATGGTTCCATGCGGACACCTTGGGACTCAACGAAACGATAGGTGGGACCCAAAATCTCACCATCACGGTCGCAGTAACAAACACAAAGATGATGACCACATGCACGTTCAGCCTGAAGAAGCCAAGACTCAAGGATGTCAGTGACATCACTTTTGTGATGAAGAGCAAAGACCCAACAGTAGCAAGAGAAGTCATGAGTAAGGCACAACATGTAGCGACTTAAGCCTCCAAGGAAGTCATGGAGAAGAGGGTCAATGATGTCAGCCTACACAAGGTAAAGGGGATGAGAGGTAAAGGAGTCAGAGGTGCTAAATGGGGAGTGGTGCCTCTTCCCTTGAGCACAGCCAAGACATTTTGAGGAACAAAGTGTGGGGAACATGACGGTATCCAAGCTAGTGACAAGCACTGCACAAAACATGTGGGCAATGACAGTAGTGTGGATGTGACAAAACGGCAATGGAAGAGCTGCGTATGCTAGAGAGACAAGGAGGGTACAACTTGGACAAGAGCAGAGGCTGCGGAAGGCAAGGCAAGGGAGAATGGTACATGAAAGAGTTGGTCAAAGTGAAGCGCGTCGGCCTGAGAAGCAAATGGAGGAACCCAGATCACAACAGGATGAGAAGTTCGTACCCTGGTCATCAAGGGTGGTAACGGACAACTGGCTGACTTCCAGATCAGGCACGCACAGAACGTCTAGCAAGAAGAGATCACCATCTCGTCCGGTGAAACGTACGACAGCAACCCCTTGAACTGAGAGGAGCTGGCCGGAGCCAGTGCACACACAACGGACTGAGCCACCAGGACACAGAGATATGAAGAAGGAACAACAGGATGTCATGTGATGGGTTGCCCCTGTATCAGTGATCCGGGATCCATGAGAGACACAAGCTGAGGAGAATCCAAGACAGACAGCGACAGTGCAAGAGTGCAGGGTGTGAGAGTCTACAAGGCAATGCGGGAATGTACATGACTGCCAGTCCTCTTTCCACAAAAAATTATCAGTTAAACAACCTTAAGCTCCCTCCTAACGACGTGCCACAAAGGGCTCCGTCTGACTCACAAACAAGTTCACCAGACATTTCCGTCACATCCTCACCTCCTTGATTACGAAGATGGAGAAGTTCTATGAGGCATTTCTTGAGGGCACGCTCCTTCGACATGGCTATTGTTGGAAAGACGGTTACTGGGGCGTGTTTTTAGAAAGTTGACACCAACCTGAGACCAGGATAGTGGAGTGTAGTGGGAGGAGGTTGGTCCCATGGACGATGGAACCTAGCCTGTAACATGTTGAGATTCCAGCTCTTTCACAGAAGTCATTGTCAGAGTTTGCAGCATGGCATCTAGAGATCTGTAGAGGGGTTTTCCCTTCCGTGTCACTCTTGGGGACAATCGTCATCAACGACCCATACAGAGAGACTCGAATATATGGAGTCTTCAGAACCACAACTCCTTGTTATGGGTCCAGAACGAGGATGGTAGTATCCCAAACTCGTGAGTTTGAACAATTTTTCTCGTCAGGAAAGTCACAGTTTGTCCTAAATCAACTTGAGTTTTGTTCTTGATGCATTGGCACAAAATGGTCGCATGCGAGACACAATCAGTGATTTTGCACCGAACTTTCCACTACAATCCTTGCTCTTGCTCTTGCTCTATCCCTCGTCCTCGCTCACTTGCACTAGAAAGAAGGGCAAGCAAGGGCAAGGGTGAAAGGCCACGAGCCTCGGCCTCGAGGCCCTCGCGGCCTCTCAACCGCTGATCAAGCCACCAACTTGATTGGTGGCTGGTGGCTCGCCGGCGGGTGGCCGGCCGGTCACCTGAACTGCCGCCGGCCGTCGGCCACCCAGCCGGTCGGCCGCCAGCCGGCCGGCGGCTAGCGCGTGGCTGGCCACCGGCCAGCCCTCACAATAGCTAGGGCTGGTCGCAAACCACNGAAAGGCCACGAGCCTCGGCCTCGAGGCCCTCGCGGCCTCTCAACCGCTGATCAAGCCACCAACTTGATTGGTGGCTGGTGGCTCGCCGGCGGGTGGCCGGCCGGTCACCTGAACTGCCGCCGGCCGTCGGCCACCCAGCCGGTCGGCCGCCAGCCGGCCGGCGGCTAGCGCGTGGCTGGCCACCGGCCAGCCCTCACAATAGCTAGGGCTGGTCGCAAACCACCTCCTTGCTATTGCGGAGTGGGAGGGCCGAACCGGCCCTCCCGCTTCACAGTCCTATCTGGGGAGTCGACGAGATGTAGGTGTAGAAGAGGCGTGGTCGGGTGAGGGATCTTTCAACGTATAGGATGTGACGGGTGTGGTAATGGTGATGTGGCAGCTGCCAAGGTAGATGAGGTGACATCCGTGAAAGCCCAATGAGCACGTATTACAGAGGCGAGGCGCACATCATCACTGGAGGCTGTGCACTTGGACAAAAAAATCGAGTAGCTTCACAGTTCCAGTAGGTGACTGCAGACTGGGAGTGTGTTTTACTTGTACCTTCCTTGTTTTGATCATGACTAAAACCGCTGTGACTCTAGATTGTGCACGGAAGTCATCATAAAAAATCGCAAAATGACGTTCAGAGCTTGCTGGAGTAATTTTCCCCTCTATGCCACTCGGGGGGAAACTGTCATCAATGATTCGTGCAGGGAGACTCTCATATTCTGAGTCTTTGGAGGCACATTTTCTTTACCTTTTCCTCTCCTTCTGCGTCCTAAACAAGGACGGGTTATTGTCCCCAACTCGTGACTTCACATGATTTCTCTATGTCTGAAACTCTAAGTTTGTATTAAAAGAACTCGAGTCTTGTTTTTGACACGACGGAGTGAAATCGTCGCATGTGCGGTACGTCCAATGATTTTACACTGACACTTTAAAGTTTTCTGGTGTCTCTCTTGCTTGTGTCTACCCCTCGTCCTTCCTTGCTCTTGCTGGAGAGGAGGGTGAGCAAGGGAGAGGCCACGAGGCCTCGGGCCTCGAGGCCCTCATGACCTCTTGTCCGCCGACCGAGCCACCAGCTCGATAAGTGGCTGGTGGCTAGCCGGCGGGTGGCCGGCAAGTGATTAGCTTTGCTTTTCCGAGGCGCGTTACAAACTAGCCCTTTGTTATTGCAGAGTGGGAGGGCAAAACCGGCCCTCTTGCTACATTACTATGAAACATCCTCGTTCATGTCCAACAAGTAGTAGTGCCAGAAAGTGAGACGTCAACAGTGTGAAGAAATAAATATGTACAATCACCAGCTGAACATGAACACGTGCCTGCCAAAACGACCTAAGTTATAGCTTGTCGATCAGCAAGGCTAGTGACCTCCCCCCTTCATGTTCAAGTACCCGCACAACAACCATGTTGGGCATTCCCAATCGCCTATGGCCGCTACCCATGAATGGCTTCAACAAGAATATTATTCACTAACTTTGAGTTCAAGTGTTGCTCCTTGCCATAAATCGATCTGTGCAAGCTGCGAGATTGGTCCAATTGGTCCAGTTTTTTTATTTTACCATATCAGTGGGCAAGCAAGATTCAGGCTTCCATGAGTCATGTTTAGGTTCACAATCGGTGCAATGACCGAGGTATTCTCTAGTAACCTACAACCAAAGTTTCCATTCTTGGTGTTAGATTAGGCAAAGGAACTTGTATTAGCCAACGCCAACAAGGTCTGTTGGTGGTGGCTAAATGATTCCATTTGCCGCCTATGGAGCCAAGAGGCCCCCATAAAAAACATCATGTTTTTCAATACTCCGTGGAAGCAATAAGCTGGTGGACACTGGCCCAATGTGCTCAATGATGGAAAAGTACTCAATCCACTTTGATAGAAGTTTTTGTATTCCTCGAGACTTCAGGAGAAGGTTCTTAGTGTTACACATCACCTTGTCACCAATTTCAAACAAGATCTCACGGTGACTTTTGTCGGTATTTTTTCATTGTCAAACCGCTTGAAGGGTGATCCTTCACCTCCTCGAGTAGAAGGAACCTGTCCTTCTATACTCCTGCTCTTTACCAATGAAGAGGACACCATTGGATGCCGACCACTGTTTAATATGAACGATGTAAACCACGTGGACTCATTCACCAAGTTATTTACAAGAAACTCTGTGGGTGTCAGCAATCCTTCCCAGTCAGTCATGATGGGGTCCACGCACATGCGAAGCATCTTCTCCAGAGTACGATTTATGCTTTTTGTTCATTCATCAGTTTAAGGGTGATTTCTCCGGTGTTTTTGAGAGTCCCTGTCAAAGTACCCATGCATATTTTACCCTAACTTACTCACAAATTCTCTATCTTGATCGAAAAAAAATACATAACTATATGCTGTGGTACTACACAACATCCTGGAAAAGGAGATGTATGGCCTCCTGTGCATTCACATCATTGGTTGTAAGCATGAAATGTGTCATCTTTATCAAAATATCCATAACCACTAGTATCGCATCGTGGCTACGGGCCGTGTCTGGAGATGCACTCCCATAAAGTCCTAGAGATAGGAAGTTATTGGAAGAGTCTAACTGGCCTTTTGTTGCTAGCCTTGATCCCAAGACATGGGTCACATGTCATGTAATACTTACGGACATCGACAGTCCATCCTGGCCACCAATAGTGATCCGAAATATCATCCCGTATTTTGAGGTCTCACATGACCAGCCACCAAAGGGTCGTGGGACTAGGAGATAATCTTTCCTCAAATGTCTCTCAAGTTCCACACAACAACTTGTTCTCCATGTCGTAAATCCCTATAGCCTCCACCAATCC
>SZWC01000466.1:337100-347364 GCA_023375785.1 Penium margaritaceum
TTGAAATAAAGAATCCACATTGTATGCCATCTCGATCCTGTTTACAAAACCGTTGCGGTGGATAATCTATCAAGGTGGTTTCCACAGAGGTACAGTTAGACCTGGCGTTTACATTGAAGATATTGCAATGGCCATAAAACATGCACTGACCTCAATGGTTGCAAAGAAAAAACCGGTTTAGTGGGTCAGCTACGTTGATGCCTGTTCACCAATATCCTCATGTAAACAAGAACCGGTTCAGGTCTTCACTCCAATGCGCCTGTCGTTTTATCAGGTTTGGTCGTATTTGGAAGAATACCAATGGGTTGTGGTCGGTGGTGACCATCACATCCTCCTCAGCTTCCTCAAAGTAGCACCATCATATCTTGAAAGCGTGTATTACAGTGAGGAGCTTCTGATCACCTCTTGTGTATTGTGTCTCCATAGGGATGACATTCTAACTCTAATATGCAATTGGATGACCATTCAGTATTAGGAATACTCCCGATCTTGCTACTGACATATCACATTGCACCTCCCACGGTTGTATCAGATCCTGAAGAGTTAAGATGGGCACTGTGGAGAGAAGTTTTTTTACTTAGAAAACATTCTCACAGTCAGTTTTTTTCCAATATATGTCTTTTCACGTCTCCTCATGTGACCCTTGTTAGTGGAGCTACCGAGGTCAAATATCCTTGCATAAACCGTCAAAAGTATTTTACAAGGTCGAGAAAAGACGTAATCTGTCAAACTTTTGCTGGACGTGGCCAGTTCACTACGGCTTGGGTCTTTTGTGAGTCGACACGGATATTGTCCTTGTCGACTATGTGTCTAAGGTACTTAGACTCATCTTGTAAACACTTGCACATTTTGTTCCCAGAGGATCGCAAGGAGTTTTTGCAAATGTTCTATGTGCTCTTTCATTTTTTTAAAGAAAATTAGGATGTTGTCCAGGTAAACCAAGACAACTTGACCAAGGTGCTTGGTGAATGTTTGGTTCATTTCTTTTTGAGAGGTTATCAGGGCGTTCTTTAGTTCGAAGCACAAAACCCAAAATTGAGAATGTCCTATTTGCTTCTCAAACACTTCATTTTGGATACATCGTCTTCCAAGATACGGATTTGATGGTACCCTTGAGAAACATCCAAGGATGAAAAGCCTTTTGCCCCTTGGAGTTGGTCAAATAGGTTCTCAATCTACACTAAGGGAACTCAATTTTTTGTCGTCAGCTTGTTCAGATTTTGATAGTCCACGTACATGCGCAAATCACTATCCTTCTCTTCACAAAACTGACCGACGCACTGTATACTGAGCTACTCGACTCGATCCTTCCTTTTACAAGGTACTCTTTGATTTGGCGTTCCACCTCTCACATTTTTGCCAACCAAGGTAATACATGAGTATAGACATAAGAGTCGCCTCTGGTTGTAGTGGAATTGTATAGCCCATTTGTCATTCTAGTGGAAGCCTAGTTGATGGGTTTTGGAATACATCTGAGAGAGTTGATCTCTTGCGGTGTGTCAATCTTCACTTTGTACTCCAGTTTTGTAGCTTTGCCAAGGATTATTGACAACCCTGTCAAATACGTCTCTTGACCTGCATCGAGACAAGCTAGCATGGACTTTAAGTCAAGTTGATGGCCATTCCATACTCGGAATTAGAGTAAAGTGACACTGTCCCTTTTGAAGGATCAAGTATTTTAATTGAATGTAGATTTGAGCCTTGTTTTTATGAAGCTAGGGATCACCTAGGACCACGTCAAATGGGTCGAGAAGATTGAGCAAATTTAACGAGGTGCTCTTTGTGCATCCTTGAATACAGATTTTTGCTTCGTAGGGATAAATTATGGATTCACCCATGAGAACTGCGCCATCCAATGGCTTGTACTTTATGTCCACCTGTTGAATATGTCCAAGACTAGCAAAGGAGCCATCCCCTTCGACGTCAGCTAGAACGTTCAAGGGAGAACCAGCTAGATGTCTTAAAAGTTGAATTATTATGTTCCCTCCACTCTTTTAAGATAAAACGCTTGATGAGAGCAGGCCAAGTTTATGGTAAAAATGGAATCAATATGGTGGATAAAGTAAGTCCTATCATTCACCAACTTGAGTCCATATCTTGCGGTTACGTGTGAATTCAACAAGGACCTTTATTTACTTACGTATGATTAGGTCAAAATAATCGACCAAAGATACCAAGAATGTAGTTGAGCTCATCGTGTTGAGAAAGTTTGTTTTAATGACTCAGGGTAGGGAAAACCCGTGCAACAGCCTTTTCTGTTTCCGCGGCTGGGTCCAATTTTATGGCCAAGAACCTGAGTATGGCCCTCTCAAGGCCCTCTTGCAGCACCATCTCCACAAGGTGCTAAGGCTACAGCAAATGTCGGGACCTCCTGTCCACCACCAGCACACCAAGGTATTGAGCCCTAAAGTAGCCTGACTGCATACAACTATGACAACATTTCGTGCACAAGGTCGTGTTGCGATACTCACGTGTCACTTATAGCTCATTGTTGACGTAGCCGAGCTTGTGGTTGGAGGCCTTGTGCTCGCCTGTCTTCTTGACTGGGGGATTTGGGGGTTGCTTGTCTTTTAACCCATCCCTCTGTCCGGGTGGTCCTCTAACCCTTTCTGTATCCATCCCCATGTTGCGGCCTTGCTGCGCATGTACATTCATCCGTGCATCCGAGTAGAGCTTCGGGTTTGCCAAATACACTTCACTAAAAAAAATTCTCTCCAGCTTGTCCAAGCTTGAACCATTGTCTTTGTGGCGGTCTTGTTTTTCAGCCTCTTGCTGACAAGACCATCGCACAAATACTCCTACAGCAAGCACTCCGGGTACGTGAAGGTCTGAATTCCATCGCTCTTGGTGAAGCTTTCGGCTTCTTCCATGAGCGGGGTGAACTCGCTCAAGTAAAACTAGAGTGGGCTACCCACTTGTTTGAAGTCCTTGAGCTTGTACAAGGCACAACCCGCCTCCTCATTTTGGGTGTATTTCTTCTGTTTTTCTTTTGGTATAACTATTATGCACTCCACTCCTTGACCATGTACTTTAACTCGCATTGTGGTAAGGATGCTCTACTGTCTGAGTGGAGCCTTTAGGACATGTAGAACGTGCTCCATGTGATTTACCCTGTTGGTTAACTTCACGTTGTTTTGGAAGATCTCCACAATGTAGAAGAATGATGTATTTCTAACCGGCCCCGAAGTCATGGAGGCTGGCATGTTCCTGTTGCCACTAGCGATGGCATCAACAACTACGATACGCTACGACCGTTGCTACAACCACGTCTGGGTCACCCTGTGTAATGCTTTGTCTAGGTCATCACATCGGTGAATTCCCTCATGAGAGGCCAAAAGTTGTAGCTGGAAATCACGGTCGAGGTCCATGATGTTTCACCTGACGTGGGCCAGTAGGTTCTGAATGCGAACTTTAGCTCTGATGTCATCAGAGCCTTGGCCATAGCCTCAATGGCCTCATACATTCCGTGCACCTTCTTCCACCGAAGGAGGGTACGGTTTGTATACATGCCTCTGAGGAGTCCTATCCTTTTAAGGAAGATGTCCTCCAGAATGATGCTTGATGTGATGTAGAAATGTCCCATCCGAGTCACGTTGTAGAAAGGGAATTCCGTCCCCACTTCTTGGGGTGATGTCGCACCTCCACCGTTGATGCTTATGTTGACTCGTCCCACAATGTTGGCGGTTGTATTGACAAGCTTCTGATATACAGAGTGAATCACCTTTGCCGTAATATCTTCCACCTCGTGTGTGCAAGAACTTCCTGTGTTTTAACTCTGACACCTTTTTTACCATTGACAGCCTAGCTCTTGCCAGTAGCTTCTTGCGATTTGCAGTACCCTGCCCTTCACAAGTGACCAACTTGAGTTTGCCACAAGACAATTGTGATGAATGTGATCCTCGTCGCCTTTGTCGTCATCGATGATGTGCTCTTTGTTGGGTTTCACGTTCGGGTTGTTGTCTCGGAGTGCGTCCTCTGTTGCATAGAATTCTTCTACATGCACGTCAATGTGCTCATCAAGAACTTATTCTTCTTTCACATGCTTCTTGTTTTCACCGAGTTTAGCATGGGTTATCATCAGCAACACGGTTGGCGTTGTTTTGACCACTGTGCTCACAACTGTAAGTTTCAAAATGTTGAGTTCATCGAGGGCGTGTGGTGAGGCCATCACCACCTTGTCCTTGTTGTCTTGGACGGACCGGCACTTGCCATGTTGCCGAGATGTGCAACTAGCACAAACCCCTTGTATGAGTATCGTTCACAATCGCAAAATAGTCTTTCCCTTTCTAGGTGTCCTTGCTCTCACAATTGGTTGTTCAACTATAGAATTAACTCCAAATTTTCTAAGCCACCACAAATGGCATGACCACGTGGTAAGAATTTATATTTTCCTTGGGTGCCACAGTTGGCACAATCACGTGGCAGAAAATTACTAATTTTCTATGTCACCACAGTTAGCACAATTACGTGAGATCTGAAGTTGTTTCTCCTAAGCCGTGACTCACAGAATTAGGCAACCTATAGCACCTAGAATTAATGAAACAAATTCAAAACCAAAGGGGCACAAGAAGTTGAGCACTGTCCAAAGAGCGAGGAGGGGAGGGAGGCAAATCTTTTCTACATTTTGCATCCCCACACACTCCTCCCTCACTCCTATTGTGTTCTCTCTTGTCTCCAGGTCTTTCTTGGCCTCCTCCTGAGCTCTCTTTTTGTGCCTCCTTGGAGGCGTCTCCCTTGTACCCAAGGCGATGGAGAGGCCTTAAAATTTTCAAAGGTATCACCTTCCTTATTTTTGGTGTGTTGTTAGGTCGTGAGATTTCCTGGTCTTAGGAAGGAGCACTGTCTGACTTTTTTGTCGAAGAAAGGAGGAGGGAATTTTAAAAAGACGAGGAAAATTGGTGGTTTGGAAGTGGGCACTCCCCACCCCGTCCACCAAAATTCCACATAGCTCCCTAAGGATGAGGAGAAGTTGGGAGGAGTTGGAAGAATAAAATAAAAGGCTCTTTCAGTGCTTTCCAACACTATTTATAGTGTTTAAAACAGCTAAGCACATATCCCCCAGTGGCGTGTTTGTTGTTTCTGTAGCTATCGACGGGGCTTTATCTATTTTGTAGCAGCCAAAACCATCACGGAGTTGTTGTCATGGTAGTCCTGCTCTAGGAACCACGATAACGGCTGTGACTCCGGCTCGTACACGACAGTCGTCATTGGATTTTGTAGAATGGCGTTTAGAGCTCGCAGAAGGGATTTTTCTCTCCACGTCACTCTGGGGGAAATCATCATCAATGACCCGTGCACGGAAACTCAAAAACTTCGAGACTCCAGAGGCCCATTTCCATTTTTATATGCCTCTCTTTTTTGGGTCTCAAATAAGGGAACTATTACTCCAAACTCATGAGTGTACACAAGATTTCCTTTTTTAAAACTTGAAGTTAGAGAATAAACAAACTCGAGTTTTTTTTTACGTGACAATACGAAATTGTTGCATGCAAAGCACATCCAACTATTTTGCACCGACATTTCATTTTTGTCTTGTGTCTCTCTTGCTCGCGTCTAGCCCTTGTCCTCACTTGCACTTGCTGACAACGAGGGCAAGTAGGGACGAGGACACAAGGCCACGGGCCTTGTCCTCAAGGCCCTCATGGCCTCTCAGTATCGGATTGAGCCACCAGCTCCGTTGGTGGTTGGTGGATATCCGGTGGGTGTCTGGCAAGTGGTAGGCCACCGGCCACAGTCCTCGCTTTAGCAACAGGTTGTTTCAAACCAACCCCCTCGCTATTGTGAGGTGGGAGGGCCAAACCGACCCTCTCGTTACGAGGATCCTTGTCTCGACCCCAGTTGTTGGTTCCATGGCCACGGCCTACCCCAAGTGTGGGTGGGGTATGGGTGCTCTGGAGGCAAATGTGGAGGTAGAGGAGGATGAAGATGAGGCAGGAAGATGAGGCAGAAGGAGATGATGTGGCCGCAGCAGCCAGTGCAGTACGATGGAGGGGGTTGTTTTGGATATTGTTCCAGCAATCTGTGAACTGATGCTGGACACTCGCTCAGCGGTAAGACACTCGAGTTCAGTGGGAGGGACATGTACTGACAGGTCTGAAAGTTCAGGGATGAGACCAGCCACGATAGAGAGACATGTGGAGAGTTTTCCGGGAGTGGCCTTGTCATGTTCACGGAGAAGGCTGCGGGCTCGGTATACATAAGTAGACTAATTTTCTTGCATGCATGAAATGAATAGTAAGGGCACTTTCAGCTACATGACCTTTAATGGTTTTGCAACGGCAAATGAGTGTGTATGCGCCAATGGGGTCAGCAGGGGTACGACGTGTTGTATCAGGATTGTAGTTCCCAATGTCATCAAGGAGATGATCGAGATCCACAATGATCAGGATTTGCACATTACGTGCATCATCAGACTGAGACGGGGCAAAAGATGGAGATACGGTGGGATCAGCAGGGAAGTAATACTCCCAGAGGAGGTCACATTGAGCCCAGGAGGTGAACCACATTTCCCATGAACAGAAGGTCAATTTGGGTGTGAAGTGTGGTGGAGAGGTCTTAAAATCATTCTTTTGTCAAGGAGGGAGAGAGGGGGTGAGAGTGTAGCCAAGGGGTGGATTACTAGCTGACCCACCTACGGCTGTGAATCTCAGGTCGGAGACAGCTCCCCTAGTTCCTGAGCAGGCTTAGTGCCAACAACATTCCCTGCCTTCCCAGCATCCGCAGCACCCACAACACCAGGAAATGCATGAATGGAGCATAGACTCTCCATGAAAATGTTTGCTACAGCTGTGGCCGTTTCTGCTTTGGCATCAACCACACACTGAAGCTCATCCTGAAGCCGATGCCTGTCATTCTGTGCAGTGCTTCCTGTAGTGCCTCGAAATTCTATGCGTTCTCAAGCATGACGTGCGTGGAATGATATGAAAATAATATGAAAAGGATGAGGGAAGAGGGAGACACCCATCATGCTAGCGTCGAGGCAGAAGGGAGAAGAGCGGTGGGAAGATGGTAGCAACGGAGGAGGCGAGGATGGACACCCACTCTGTGATAGTCACAGCAAGGCAAAGCAACCCTCTCACTGTGCGACTACTACAGCTATGGATGCAACCAGCATGCCTGTCCTGTCATGGTGTGCAATAGCACGAGGCTCTTCTGAGGGAAAGAAAACTACAGCTGCCGTAGAAGAGTGGATGGAGCTAACTGCACCTGAGACAGTGGCCAAAATACCCGGCCGAATGGCGGAAAACTCCCAAGATCGATGCTTAGTGGGCCACAAATACAATGAAAGAAATACCCAGTTGCGGAGTTTAGGGACGCGTGCACGTCAGGGACGTAACACTTCCCCTACTTATAGCCGTGACGTCCCAAGGCTTGAGCAGACATAGATCGGTGACGCCTATAGTAGCCGTTGATCAGAGGATTGACGTCTTGGAGGTTTTTTTTAGGGCTCCCAGCTGTTGTGCGTAGTGTCGTAGATATGCCACTTGACGATATACTTAATCGTTTTACCACGACGATGATGTTCGAGGATGCCCTTGATCACGTACTCCATGACTGTGTCCACCTGAATAGGAGGCAGAGGAGTGACATCTCTGCCACGGAATCTCTTGTTGGGGTTTCGACAGTGCTTGAATGTCTTGACAAGAAAGACATGATGCTGTCTTGTAGGCGAAGTTGAGCGACAAGGGGGTTTGCTCGATGTTAAATGGTCCCAACCATCAGGGTTCAAGATTTGCAAAGTCCATTCCACGTAGCTTGATGTTCACCAAGCTAAGGAGGATACAATCACCAGCATTGAAGATGTCATCAATGCAATGTCGGTCCACAGCTTGCTTCACGCCGCTTGCGTCTTTGCAAGGATCTGGCGTGTGTCCTCCTAGACGCTAAAAAATGTACGGTATTGAATGTCAACTGCAGGAATGTTGCTCGGCTCTGTAGTCCTGTCAGTGTGGTGGAACGTTTGCCGTAGACCTCTTCAGACGGGATTTTCCCCCTTGCAGTGGAAGTTGCCGAGTTGTATTCGAGATTAGCTGTGAGTAGTTTTGACGCCCAATCAGTTCCATGGGGCTTGCATCAGTGCGGAGAAGTCGTTCAAGCTTCTGATTGGTCCGCTTGATTTTCCCGTTTGGTTTGTGGTTGGAACACCATTAATAGGAAGATCCAATTGTCGTAACGCGTCACCAGTTTGTGCCACAAATGGCTAATGAAGCAGCATTATCTATTCCTGATGATTGTACATGGCACTCCGTGTGACCCCCTGATGATTTAGAAAGAGCTATGTTGTTCCCGTAGTGGTGACGAAAGTCGTTGGCAGGATGAAGTGCGACATTTTTATGAATATTTCCACTACCACAAGGATGGCGTCAGACCAATCTTGGGTGGCAGGCACTACTATTACAAAGTCCATGCTGATATCGACCCACGGCTCCGTTGGAACAGGAGAGGTTGAAACAGTTTCGGTGGCCTCGTGCGACGAGATTTGGGCAGCTGGCAGGCCTCGCACAATTTACAAAATGATAGCTCCTTGAGCGTCTTGTCCTCGCCAAAGTGTCCTCCGGGACCGGTATAGTGGCACTCCTCTAGAAGCATCCTTTATAGCTCCGTATTCGGTGGTACGATGACATAATGAGTGAATCATTGTTGCAAATAGGGGTCCTCAAACCATAACTTGGTCTTGTCGTACCCGCCAAACTCCTCGTAACCCTTTGCGAATAACCTCAAGAGGTACATGTCTCGTTTGGCGAGCAACGTGCTGATTTTGGCCATCAAGTCTGGTCACCGACTTAAAGCATCTTCTGGATTTGGCTTTCTAAGTCTGTACCCGATGTCATAGTCAAAGTGAGACTCAAGGAAGTCCATCCGTCGAGTTTTTCAACGACTTAGATTGGGTTGAGTCTTGAGATATGTGAGTGTGTGGTGATCGGTGCTGTTGACACATTGTCAATATTCTATATAGCGCTGTCAATAATTGTTTAGTACACCACATAGTTTAGTTCCAATTTGCGTAATTTCTTGACATATATGTGACTGTTTGTTCTCCACCGCCCAGAATACTACTTCTTTCGACTGAAAGATGGGACTGGCAATCCATCACTACCTCATGATGGGTCGGAACCCTAGGATTCAAACTTGTGGTTTCTTTTCTCCCCACCAAACCGAGGATGTGATGGCAACGTAGATGAAGCCATGGATGAGTGCATCTATTCAGTGGCATTCTACAATGATGTGACATCACTATTTATGCTCTTGATTATTTATACCACGTCGGCTTTTGACAGGGCGAAAACTGACTGGGTGTTTTATCGCTTGTGTGCGAGCTCAGGTTGTGTGTTGATTGTTTATTTGTGTTCGCTGCTCATGTCCATCAGGCAGCAGTGAGAATCTTGCATTGAGTCGGCTTGCACCAGTGGTTAAGGAGGGGGACTACTGGCACCCACATTGTAGATGGAATCAAGAATGCGTAATGTTGCTGCCTGTCCATGGCTTAGAACAGCAGGAGGTTGAAGTCTACCACCTTAAATTTCATAATCCATGCTCTTTGCAGAACTTCATCATACAGAGAGCTTGATGCTTCCTTTGGGGCATTATTAGCATACACAAGGAGGGGAACGTTTTGATATTTGTGTCTGTGATGCAGGAAAATGTAGAATGTTGGGTACCATGATCAAATGGACACTTGTTTTCCAGTTTCTTGAGTAGAACGTGAAGCTCTTACATGAGACACACTTCAATTGGTATTTTTTACACTGTTAGCTTTCAGAGTTGCCATAGCAATATGCTTTTTATTACAAACTGCATGTTGCCATGGGAACTCTGAGTTGAGGAATGTCCTTGCACGTGGTGTCAGCCCCCATGCACGCTTCTGCTTACCATGTTTCAGTTATGTATGGAGACAGAGAGAATGGCATGCAAAAGCCAAGGCAGTAGTCGCAGTTTCCACGTCGCTCACAACAGTGGCTGAGATTCTGAGTACCGGCGCTGACACCATGGCATAGCAGCAGCGATGGTCCCATGCAAGATCAATGGAAGCAATTTTGTCCCGCTTTCCTTCCTCTGCTCAGACTTATGCTCTAAATAAGAGCATACAAAAAAAAAAGAGTTGCCGTACCACCCTAAAAAAATTGTCTCCATCTACTTACGCTTGGGACACACAGTGTGTGAGGGAGCCTCTGGGGATCTCAAAAGCTAAATGTGAAATAAAATGGGCTGCCAGCCACATCCTAGCCTTTATCCCCCCCCCCCCCCCCCCCCCCCCCCCCCCCCC
>SZWC01000466.1:383125-405863 GCA_023375785.1 Penium margaritaceum
TTAGCTAGACAAACTATTATCGGCACCTCAAATGTAAGTCTAACTCCTTGCATGTACAACGGTTCGGCTCCGCATCGCAACCATGACATAGGGCCATGTCTACCAACAGGAGGTTCCGTTTTTTTTTTTTTTTTTTTTTAGTTTGAACTATCAATTTTAGCGCTTAAACTAATTAGTCGAGCGCGCGTAGGAAGATGGTTGACTATTAAGTCAGACTATTGGTTGTAGCTCCTTTTTCCGCGAATACCGTCTCGTGAACTAAGTAGTCTGACTAATTAGTCATTGGTAATGTTGCAGGCGGTTTTTGAACACTGACCCCTTGGTCCCACGTGCCATGTAGGCCCGAAGTGCACACCCGTAGTGTAACGTTACTACGGACTGCCCTGCCCGGAACCATTTCTTTACGCATGCAACAGCCACACTTACACATTTCCACCATGGACCCCGATCGTCGTCGCAACGCAGCACGCCGTGCACTCGTCGGTTACACGGGGGAAATTCACTCTCGATTGTTCAAGCTCATCCGTGAGCTCATTGGCGACCTCGTACTCTGGATTTCCTCTCACATCAGTCGGAGGCGCATGCATGATACTGAATTCCGCAGACATGATTGGCCGTTTTAGCTTCGCCGTGGTCACCCTCGCCGCCTATACAACATGTTGAGGGTGATCGTGCCTACTTGGCATGACATACTCGCAGAGCTAACGTCGCGCACGAGCCTTCACGACACACAACTTGCTGTCGAACAAAAGCTTTTCATTTTCATGCAATGCCATGCCATGTCAACGAGGCAGCTGATGCAACGGTTTCAGAGAGGCACTGTAACTGTCCATCGTGTGCTACCAGAGGTGTCAATGCCCTACTCGACCTAGCACCGGTTGTTATTCACCTACCATCCAACGCAGACTCGCCATTCATCGCATGGGAGGGGAGACCCGACCATGTTACCATCACGACCATGTTGTCTCCCATGTTTTGAGGGGCTACGTCGGCGCCGTTGATGGGACTCGCGTACCCGTCGTCACCCGCATGCGACGCTTGACGTGCGTCAATAGTCATTTGCAGGTGTCGCACAACATTCTAGCTGCCTGCAACCTAGATCTACATGTCACGTCCATCGCTGCCAGCTGGGAGGGCTCGGCACATGACGCCCTCATGCTTACAAATTCACTTCCTCTTGGAAGTGCATGCTTCATTTCTCGAGGGCTATGCCTCCTTTTTGTGGCATTAGGCACCTTTTGACCGAGTTCATCCCCAAAGATCAATGCCCTCGCGATGCTCAAGCGTAATTCAATCATCATCACGTGTCCGCTCGATCGATGATCAAAGGGGCATTTTGGATCTAAAAGCAACGTTTTGAATTTTATGTGGACTACCATGCTTCGACATTGACTGTCAAAGTCGACTTTTCCTCTCATGTTTTCTGCTAAACAACATGATTGAGAAGAGGCAAGACGTCCATGTTTTACGATGGAGAGATAGAATTAGTAACATGGAGAGCATTGTACCGACACAAATTCAATCAATGGGACAACAGCATGGGGATGTGTACATTAAAGGACGGCCGAATGAAATTTCTAGTGCTATGTGGATCGGGTAAGTGGCACGCAACATTCCTGATCAATTATATGTCCATTTATGTTCGAATATTGTTTATTCCGTTCCACAAACATTAGCTATTAGTTCCAGCTCTATTTTTCTTCTTCTCTCATTATAAATAGAACAAAGGCAAACAATATTATTCATTAATGAAACGACATGCAATACAGAATATTAAAGTAGATGTCCACATCCTCCTGGGCTGCGAGACAAGCACCCGCCACTTTAGTGCTGCCGGTTCCACCACCCTCCTCCTCGCCTTGCTTCTCCCACTCCTCCACCTTCTCCCCCTCCTCCTCGTCGTCCTCCTCAGCCCCGTCCATGTCGACATACGCTGGGGTACGACCGAGGAGGATGTTGAGTACGCGTGCTCGCAGTCCCCCCTTCCGAGAATCCTCCTGAGAGCCGAAATTTCATCGGCTGGTTCTGCGGACGATGAGGGGTACCAGATGTAGCGGTTTACAACAAACTACGCTACCGTTGCACCAAAATAGGTTGCACTTGGTGTTCGTACCGTTATTCATGTATGGAATTGTGCGCAGAGTGACCCTCGGGCCACGTCCTCTTACACTCCTCCCCCTCAGAACCCTGACACTGTCCTCAGTGCAGGCCAACCCTCAACGTCACGGGGTGCTCAGGCCCTACATGGTCCTCCGTGATTAGCACTGACACACTCACGGTGCGAGCCCAACTCCCACGGAGCAACCTGTCAACCTGTAGTTTGCCACGCTACAGTCCGAACGGGCAGGCTTACTCAGCATGTGAAACCCATGTCTCGACGATGGTGCTCTCCCATGTGTATCCGCGAGCACCATGGTGTGACACTGAGGTGGTATTGTGCTTCAGGTCGGCCACGGGATTCGAATCCTTGCGCTCCGGCTCTGATACCAATGTAACGGTTTACAATGAACTGCGCCACCATTGCACCAAAACTGGTTGTATTTAGTGTTTGTACCATTATTCATGTGCAGAATTGTGCGTAGGACAACCCTCGGACCGCTTCCTGTTACAACTGGCTAGCAGGCAGATTAAAGCATTGCTGGATTGCGGCGTGTCACACTTATTATTCAACTACGAGCTTGCGGAAAGGCTGAGGCTTGCACAGCTTTGTGGAAAGCCAACTAAGGCCATGCTGGTGCAAGGGGAGCTATAGTGCAGGTTGTCTTTGAAACCTTTGAGAGTCCATCTCGACAAGCTGTCGTGTGAGATGAACTTTTGCACGTGCCCAATGGATGTCTTCGACGCCATTCTTGGACGTGATTTGCTGCACCAATGGAATATTGCTGTGGATTGGATGTGCATCCAGGTGAAGGTGAAGAAAAACAGAGAGCAAATTGTATTGCCGCTATGGGTTGAGGAGAAGGACGTTACGGCAGGCAAGGTGCAGCAGTTGAGTTTCGTGCAGCTAAAGCGCTGTCAGCGCAAGGGAGACCAAGTGTACCTTGTTTGGGTGTAGAAGAAGGAAGTAGCTGAAGAGGTGGAAATGTTGGTAGCAGACGCAAAGCAACAAGAGGGAGAGCAGCAGAAAGCACCAGCAGCAGAGCTGTCGAACGGCATTAAGGGAGTGTTGGACAGCTACCATGACGTGTTTCCTGGTGAGCTGCCAAAGGGTTTACCACCGAAGCGGCACATTGACCACAACATTGAGCTGGTTCCGGGAGCAACTCCAATGGTGCGGGCTGCTTATCACGAGTGATAAAGAGCTGGGTGAGCTGAAGAAGCAGTTGGAGGAGCAGAAAAAGCAGGGAGTTCATCAGACCGTCTGTCACTCTACGCTACATTTATGGTTAATCACCCCCAAAACATACACTCTTCATATAGTGTACATGTTTAATGTATGTTTTTAGAAGTTTCACGGTACCTTCGTGGAAGTTACGTAATAATTTAATTTTCTATGTCTTTTCATACATATAATCATGTATGTCAGAAGAATGCAAGGAGCGGAACTGGTAATAGCAGAAGCACGCAAAAGCAGCGGAATATGCACAAGTGCTTCAGTACTATGACAGAAGCAGAGAGGCACTAGCTTGTTCTGAGGAGTTGGCCACAGAGCTTGAGAGATGATCGAGGCACCGGAAATGCGAGGTAGACAGGCGTCAGTGAGAGAGAAAGGGCAAATCAAGTCAAGGGTTGATGCGAGCTGAGCGAAGGATGACGGGGCAATGGGCGGCGAGTTGGGAATGGTTGGCGAAGGCAGTGGGAGCGAAGAGTGAGTAGAGCGAGAGCACGGTGGCGAAGCCGCCGAACCAAAGGGAACAGGATGAACAGAACTGTTCTGGTTAATTCGAGGGAATGAACATCCTCGGTATAAAAGGACAGAACAGGACAAGAGAACGAAGCAACGGCTTCTTACCGCTAGCCGGACGCGGGTGACAGGTGTCACTTTATTAGGGATGACATGACGGTGGGTTCAGAACGGTCGAGTGACCGGAGAACCGTTGGTCAAGGTGGTTCGGTAGCTGGACCTGAACCGTTATTGAGAATTTTATCTCGGGGCTACTGTATGCTGTCAGATTCATATTCCGACATCCCCCTTGAATCTGACAGCTTATCGATTATGAATAGGTTCGTTCCATCCGAATGGAGCATCCTACACCCCGAGAGGAGAGAAAGTGGGACCACATGTCTCCTAGGTCCTCAGGATGTGCATCAATCAGGTCATGGTAGGTCCTGTGTGTGATGGTCTTGAGCTCTCTGCGCACTTGCCGATTGACTTCAGCATATGTTTTAGTCTGTTGGTCTGCTGGTCCTAGGTAGAGCCGTTCACCAAGCAGATAGTCTGTAACTCCATGGGGCAGCAGAACTACTGGGAAGAGGACCCTGTAGACCTGTTCAGCCCATTCTTGTGTTTGTTTCCATCCTTCATGACGGCTGAAGGAGGGCAGAGGGTCAATTGCTTCTGCCAGTATAGGTAGGATGACCATGTTGGTGCAGACGCTTTTGATCCAGTGTCTCCACCATCCTTGCTGGAGGATTCTGTGCCAAAGCAGCAAAGTTGTGTGGGCTGTTCTAAAATGATGGTGGTAGGAGGGATGAACAAGTGGTCGAAGCCGGTCGTAGACAACCTAGAAGGTGACTTGCTGCAGATTTCCAGCGTAGTCATCTGAAGTCAGGATGTCCCTGTCGATGTTGTATTCGATAGATCCCCCGAGTAGATTGACGTAGGCATGTCCACGCACTGACCATCCAATACCTCGGGCATGAAGGAGGACAGAGGCTGACCAGGTATGCACGTTAGAGCCGTCTTCAGCCAGAATGTCAGTGGATGATGGAGGTGGTAGAGCAGCCATAAGAAATGCAGTAGTGGATGGAGAAGGTGCTGATAGACGTTGAGAGGAGGTTGCTGGTATAGATGGATGGGGGCAGAGCAGTGGAGGGGGCTGAAAGAGGGAGGAGCTGTTAACGCGGGAGAAGATGTGTGAATGAATAGCAAGGTGGAGGAACAAATGATGATATAGTGGACGCAGGGGTTGAACCACGTGCGCCGTAGGCGGTTCGGCACGGGCGCAGGTCGTCACGGAACGGGCGATGCGACCGGGCGGATCCTTGTGCCGAGCAGATGATGAAAACTGATGATGATGGAGAAACGACAGATGACTGAGTGGACATAAGGGTGAAACCTCGTGCGCTGTGAATTAGAGGGATAGAATGCGGAAAGGGGAAGGCCAGAGCCAACGCGCCACGAGAAATCTGCTGCCGACGTGGGTGCAGGCTGCTGCGAAGCATGCAGCTAGCTCGTGCAGATCCTTGTGCTGGCCATAGATGCTGATAATTGCGGATGAGAGGGAAGAAGCTAATGATATAGGAGTGGGCGCAGGGGCGAGCCGCGTGCGTGACAGACGTTTCGGTGTGGACGCGGGTCGTCGCGAAAAGGGCGATGCAACCGGGCGGATCCTTGCGCCAAGCGGAGAACGATGCGAAAGCGGAAGAACTGATGATGGCTGAGTGGGCGTAGGGGCGGAACCACGTGCGCTGCGACGCGATGCGGATGATGGCGAGGATGCAGCTGATGACGAAAGGCGATTCGAAGGAGGCAGATCAAGCTGAGATGAGGTTGATGCGAAGGCGGACTTGAGGAGGCGGAAAATGAGGACAATGCGTGGATGTTGAAGGGAAGAATGCTGATGATGATGCTGATGGTACGGCGAAGGAAGAAGACAGAGGAGGATGGTGAGGCAGGCAGCGGGGCGGGAGTGGACGCGGGCAAGGCAAACAGTTGCTTTGCTTGTCAGGAGAGTGACGGCTTGTTCCCCAGTTGGCTCGAAGCGTGAGAAGGAAGACTGGTGGTGTCCAATGTCCTGACGGTGGGAGAAAGTTGGTTGCAGCAGACGAGGTTGTATAGCAAGCAGTGAAACTGGTCTGCTGATGTCAGGAGAGTGACGGCTTGTTTCCCAGTTGGCTCGCAACAGGAGTAGGAAGACTGGTGATGTCCAATGTCCTGAAGGCGGATGGTACACTCCTGCTGCGGACGGCAAGAGAAAGCGGTGCGAGAACGCGGCTCGAGAAGATGGCGGCGATGAAGTTGCGATGATGAGATAGTTAGTGCAGATGAGGCAGATGAGGCAGATGAGGAACTTGAGGAGGAAGAGACCTTTTGCGATAGCTAGAATGACGAAGGAAGTGCATGCGGTAGACAGCAGGAAGCTTCCAGGAAGGTTACAATAGGCGGCGGCTCGAGGACTGCTGGCAGCTGTTGTTGACGACAAGTCACCAGTTGTCAGCCACGGCTGCGGGATGGGCGTAGGGCTTTCTCAAGATGATGAGACGTTTCTTCAGCGTGAGGAACACTTCAAGCAGTGCTGCTGATGTCAGCTGTTGGCGAGGCGAAGAGGTACAAAGTGGCAGTGGCGGCGGTGAAAGAATGTAGATCAGAGAAGCAAAGTGATGGTGGCGGCAGAAGCGATGACTGGGTCACGGAGCACCAGGTGATGTAGTCTGAAGCTCTGATACCATGTCAGAAGAATGCAAGGAGTGGAACTGGTAAGAGCAGGAGTAAGCAGAAGTAGCAAAATATACACAAGTGTTTCAGTGCTATGACGGAAGCAGAGAGGCACGAGCTTGTTCTGAGGAGTTGGCCGCAGAGCTTGAGAGATGATCGAGGCATCGGAAATGCGAGATAGACAGGCGTCAGTGAGAGAGAAAGGGCAAAACAATTGACGGGTTGATGCGAGCTGAGTGAAGGATGACGGAGCGAAGGGAGGCGAGTTGGGAATGGTTGGCGAAGGCAGTAAGAGCGAAGATTGAGCAGAGCGAGAGCACGGCGGTGAAGCCGCAGAACCAAAGGGAACAGGATGGACAGAACTGTTTTGGTTAACTCGAGGGAATGAACATCCTCGGCATAAAAGGATAGAACAGGACAAGAGAAAGAAGCAACGGCTTCTTACCGCTAGCCGGACGCGGGTGACAGGTGTTACTTTATTAGGGGATGACTTGACGGTGGGTTCCGAATGGTCGAGTGACCGGAGAACCGTTGGTCAGGGTAGTTCGGTAGCTAGACCTGAACTGTTATTGAGAATTTTATCTCGGGGCTATTTTACGCTATCAGATTCATATTCCAACAATGTACTTGTATGATTCAACACACAATACCTCCTTGAAGTTTTGCAAAGAAATTTCTAAAAGATAAGAAAAACCATGTTCAGTTTTTCACAACTCCTTTTCTAGTCTCCTGATAAAGACGTATATGTGTACTCGGATTCTAACAGTGATACTTCTGTAAAGAATAACGGTGCCTACTTCTGGACTTGGAACTTTGCGGAATCAAAATTCATCCAAATTTATGTTCTGGTATTTTTGCTTTTTGAGTTCAGTCCTGTCTGGGCTCCTGCCGGGCTCCGCTACCGTGGGGCCCAGCAGGTTCCCTCGTATTGTAAGGACGGATCTTGTATCCCCCAGTCGTAAACCTATAACTCTCGATCCAACCCATATTGGAATGACACCCGGAATTGCGGGTTTCATTTCTTTTCTTGATTGGGATCCCTTCTATCGCATGGAGGATTCTCGTTCTCCTCCCACTTACACGACTCGAAAAATATCAACTCACTTCGCTGATCGTCGATCGCCGTTCCGTGACCGTCAGGATGTTTTGAACCTCAAATGAACTCTCGATACATTAGTGTATGTCTTTGATTTCCATCCACTCAAAAACGGTACACCGGCCAGCTACACTATGCTAATACACTCTAGCATTTGGGGGGGAGGACATCCAGACCCCATGCTTACCCCCCCCCGCTCCCAAAAAAAAACTGAAAGTGTATTGGGATGGTGTATGTGGTAAGTGTATCTCGTCGACAAGTAAAAGTGTGTGGACGTGTACACTAGTGTATATGATACACTAGTATATAGAACTATCTTATGTACAATAAACGCACCACCAAAACTGCCTGAATACATTGCAAGGTTTGGGGGAAGAGGGATCCTAACCTTGTGGTGTCCGTTCTGTAGTCAAATGTCCCTACCTATCGGCTTCGCCTATCTGTCGACGATCATCGATTATCGATCGTGGATCGTCGATCGTCCATCGTCAATCGTCTCTTGTTGGCCGATGATAGAGCTCCCTGATCTAAGCTCATCAATCGTCATAAATCAGCGGTCGAAGAGCATAGATACATTTGTGTATTATTTTTTCTTCCCATCACATAAAATTAATACACTTCCCAGCTACACTCCCCTAATAAACCCTACCATTTTTGGAGGGGAGACATCCGGTACCCATGTTGCCCCCCCTCCTAAAATGCTAAAGTGTATTAGGACAGTGTATATCGACCGTGTATCCTATGGACACGTGAAATTGTACGTACATGTACACTATTGTACATGATACACTGTGTGCAGATTTAGTTTCGGTACAATGCACGCACCAGTTACACAATTGAACACATTCCACAGTTTGGGGGAGGGGGCCAACTATGTGGTGTCCGTTCTATAGACTGATCTCCTCACCTTTCGACTTTGCCGATCTGTCTACGATCATCGATTTTTTATCTTCAATCTTCAATCGTCAATCGTTGCCTAACGGTGGATGATCGAGGTCCTCGATACTCGATCGTCGATCGTCATAGATTGGCAGTCAAAGAGCGGAAATACATTTGTGTATTCCAGTTTCTATCCACCACATAAAAAACAATACACTTCCCAGCTACACTTCGCTAATACACTCTACCCCTTGAGGGGGGAGACATCCAAAACACATGCGCACCCCCTCCAATGCTAAATCATATTTGGATAGTGTATCTCATGAAAACATAAAAAAATACACTTAGTGTGCACGATACACTGACTTACATAAAGAGTTGTTGTACCATACACGCACCAGCCATACTGCTCCAATACACTCGACGGTTGAGGGGAGTGGGAGGATTTTGCAGTCTATCGTGTAGAAAACACAATCAAATAATTGCAGAACTCCGCTCGACAACAAGGTTTTTTGCGGATCGAAGCCCCAAAATCAGAAAGTAAACATCAGCTTAACAAAAACATCCTATCAAAATGTTTCAAGAAAATTATACGTCTATTAAACATTTCACCCAAAATATCTCCTTTATTTTTCTTCTATTAAATTATTCTATCCAATTTCCAAGGCACGTGTATCAGCGGGTACCGATTCTTGATCAAGAACCGGTACCCGCTGCCAAGGACCGAGGAGCTGTTTGACCAGCTGAGGGGAGCGCAGTACTTCAACAAGATTGACTTACGCTTGGGGTACCATCAGATCCGGATTGCAGACCAGGATGTGGAGAAGACGACACTTCGAACGCGGTACGGCCATTTTAAGTACCTCGTGATGCCGTTTGGGTTGATCAATGCTCTAACGACGTTCATGAGCCTCATGAACAGGATCTTCCGTCCTCACTTGGACCAGCTTGTAGTGGTGTTCCTCGACGACATCCTCATCGACTCCCGAACTTTAAAAGAGCATCAGCAACATCTGTAATAGGTGTTAGATGTTCTTCGGAGAGAAGAGTTTTTGGCTAAGCTCTCCAAGCGCGAGTTCGAGAAAAGGGAGGTGGAGTTCCTTGGGCATATTATGAGCGGCAGGGGCCTCCGCATGGATCCAAAGAAGGTGGAAGCAGTGAAGTTGTGGCCTACACCAAAGTGTATGCCTGATATCCAGGTCTTTCTGGGGTTTGTCAACCACTACCGAAAGTTCATCCGGAGTTACACAGAGAAGAGTGCGCTGCTGACACAACTGTTAAGGAAGGATCACCACTAGGAATGGGGTGAAAAGGAGCATAAGAACTTTGAGGAGCTCGAGTCTACAATGTGTGACGCTTTGGTCCTGGTCCATTCGGATTCATCCAAGAAGTACGTCATGGCGACGGAAGTAAGCGCCTTTGCCATTGGGGCGTTGCTGATGTTGGATCACAGAAAGGGGGTGCAACCGATTGCGTATGCATCTCGTAAGTTGTGAGGTACGGAGCTGAACTACGCAATCTACCAGAAAGAGATGTTGGCCATGATCCATATTTTCAAACACCTACCTCGAGTCGCAACGCTGCGTGGTCTTCACAGATCATTACGCCTTAAAGTACCTGAAGACACAGCCTAACTTCAGTTACCGGCACACTCGCTAGATGGAGTTCGTGGAATGAAGCTTTGACTACAAGATGCACTACAAGCTTGGGAAGGTGAATCAGACAGATCCTCTGTCGAGGAGGCTAGACTTGAGCTTTAATACCATCTCAGTGCTTATGGGATCTCCTGTCATGCATAGATTGATCAAGCACGGCCATGGCGTGGACAAGGAGTTCACGGGAGGTACGCTAAAAGATGTCATATAGGATGGAGTATATTGGTGAAGGGGGCAGGAGCGGAGGATTGTCGTGTCGGACTATGCACCTTTGAAGTAGATACTGTTGGAAGAGGCGCATGACACCCACTACTCGGGTCACTTCGGCTTCGACAAGACGCTCAAAGCCTTAGCACGCCAATACTGGTGGTCGTCAATGGTAACTAATTGCAAGAGGTTTGTGAGCAGTTGTGATGTGTGTCAACGTATCAAGGCATGGAGGACCAAGCCACCTGGAGAGCTGCAGCCTTTGCCTATACCTGAGAACCCATAGACAGATATCTTGCTTGATTTCATCACGGGTTGCCTGTGATGTAACAGGGTAACAACACGGTGTTGGTGGTGGTGGATCGGTTCTCCAAGATGACACACTTCATTACATGTCCCAAGAGCATCACGGCTGCTGGGAAAGCTCAACACCTCCTGAAGCATGTCATCAAGCTGCATGCGGTGTCACAGTCGGTGGTCCCGGATTGCAATCCACACTTCACTTTGTGGTTCTGGAGAGATCTCACGGGGAAGCTAGGCACAAGGGTGCACCTGACCACAGCATACCACCTACAGACCGATGGGCAGACAGAGCGCACGAACCTGATATTGGAGAAGATGTTGCAGAGCATGGTTCCACCAGATGGAGAGGGTTGGAAGGAGAACCTCGAAGTGGCAGAGTTAGCCTAGAACTCAGCAGTGTCAGCATCAATAGGGAAGTCAGTGTTTGAGGTGGTTTATGGTTAGCAGCCACTAAGCCCAGCCGCCCTTGCTACAGCAACATCTCTTCTGGCTGTGCAGCAAATTACTGATGATTTTGCCACCACTTGGGACGTGGTGCGGTAACGGTTGTTGAAAGCACAGAAGCAAAAGAAGCAGTAAGGAGATACGCATCGATCAGTAGAGGAGTTCCAAATGGGTGATTAGGTGATGTTGAACTCTGCAAACTTATAACTAGTGGCAGTTGGGAGTCCCAAGCTGAAGCCGCGCTGGGTGGTTCCATTCCGTATTCAAGAGAAGCGGCCGGCTGTGTCCTACCAGTTCACTAAACCATGCATCCGGTGTTCCACATCTCCCTGTTCGGTGCCTATTGCGACCTCAATACCTCCTTTCAAGGTCATGGAACAGCTCCACCTCCTACTGTCCAGGTTGAAGGCATTGAAGAGTTCGAGGTGGAGAAGATTCTGGCGGACCTTTAGAGGGGACGTCGGCGTGATTTTCTGGTGCGGTGGAAGGGGTACCCAACTGAGCACAAGACATGGGAACCAGAGGCCAATTTTAACGTCGGGGATACCGATATTGTTCTCCTGAAGTATCTTAGGCGCGCCGGGACGTCGCGCCTCCAACAGGGGGGGACGAGGTACCCACTTTTTTTTGGCATACTCGGGGCCTCCACAGAGATTCAGGGGCATTTGCAGTATTTTCCGTTTTCTAGAAATTCAGGTCGCGGTCGAGCTCAACTTCGCTCGATCACGGACGCGAAGAGGAGGGGCGAGCGACTTCGCGCCGGCGTGTGGAGTACACTGGCGCAGGGGGGGATTTCACTCGCACCTGCGAGCATGCAGTTCGAACCCGCCAAGCGAGGGTGGCTTCTCCCTCTCGGTGCAAAGCGTGTGTAGCACGCTATCCGCCAGAGGGTCCCCTTTTTGACGGACGGCCCTCGCCAGCGCGCGCGGTCAACGGCGGCAACAGATCCGTTGACTGCGACTGTGTGACGATCGTTGTATCACGGTGGCGTGCGCATCAGGATGACAACACCCACCGCCTGGAGGCGTCGAGCTAACGCGGCGGCTGGCCGAAAGACAAGGCGGACTGTCGATCCGGACGATCGGCAGCCAGACACTTCTCACACTAAGCATTAGGTGCAAGTAGGACACCGGATACAGTGCAAGTAGGGCACCGGGTACAGGTGCAAGTACCCTAATGCCACATGAATTCGTGCTTTTAAATAATTTAGGGGTCACACACAATTTTTGTTTTTTAGAATATTTTTGGGTTTGCACACTATTACAACGAAATACGTACAAACCGCACACAAAAAGAACAAAATTTCAGCGAGCGTGCGCGGTTGTGCATGCAAAACGTTAAATCTGAGTCAAAAACATCCTTCGCAACCACGTACGGGGAGCAATAAAGCGTACTTTTGAATTTGTTCTTGTGAAAGCTCGAACTGGTTTACGGATAACTAAGAAATTACACTAAAATAAACTAGAAACTTATTGCACTCGCACACAAAAACATGAATTCATTTTTAAAAATAATTATTTATACACGAATTCATGTGGCAGTAGGGTAGCTCGTAGTAGCAAGCTAGAAGATCAGGGGGAAAGGGCCAGGACTAGCTAGCCGGACGGTATAAATACCTTGTATATCGCTCATTGTAAGTAACCTACCATTTTCCGGTTCTGGCTTCCAGAGTTCTCCAAGTTTATCTTTCCGCTGCGACTGTGCTCTCCACACACAAAGGCTTAATCTCCAAAGAGCACACACTTTCACATGCAAAGTGGCAAGACGGTTTTCTGCGTGCTTTTCCATTTTGTGGTACCACCCTTGACGTTTTAGGCAAGAACCTTATTATTCGATGGTTTCGAATACTAGACCTCAAACTAGCACGTTCACCACGTGTACAAGGCACCCGTTGTGCCCTGCCGAGGTGCGACAGGTGCAATTACGACCGTTGCAAGATCGTCGTGTGGCCCACCCTGGCGCACCAAAACGAAAGAAGCAGCCTCCACGTGCCAAGAAGGCCCTTGTCAGTCCTTGGAGGAAGTTTCAGAGGAATGCGGAACAAGTCTTCACTTTTTTGTTTAGCGTTAGGAGCGGCGCAATGTATTTAGTCGATTAGTTCAAGTTAAAAAGATAGAAACCCAAGCCGCCCGGCATAATGGTCGATTGCCGCCATTACAAAGATCTCGTACACTTGACGGCCGGTATGCGAGCTAGACGACTGGGTGCGTGAAACGTTGAGACGCTCGCGAGCCCCGACTCATAACTAATTAGTTCACTTCGGAACCACCCCTACGTGGTCTGGTTCTGAAGTAAACTTTTTTGGGTATGCAGTAGAAATGGATAACTTGGTGCTTAACTAAAAAGTGAGATGGTGGCGCAAAAATCACCTTACCACTTTCCGTCAAGCCCTACCTTAAGGTGGCAAGACCTGTTTCCGCACGCTTATCCGTTTTGTGGCAGCGCCCTTGACTTTTTAGGCAGGAATCTCGGTGTTCAATGGTTCCGAACACTGGACCTTAAACTGGCACGTGTACCACGTGTACAAGGCACCCATCGAAGCGCAACGGGTGCAATTACGACCGTTGCAAGACCATCGCGTGGCGCGCCGAAACGAAACGTGCAGCGTCCGCTTGTCAAGAAGGTCCTCGTCAGTCTTCATTGGAAGTTCCACAGAAATGCGGAACACGCCTCAACTTCTTTGTTTAGCGTTAGGAGCGGCGCGATGCGTTTAATCGATTAGTTCGAACTAAAAATGTAGAAAGCCGAGCCGTCCGGATCATAACTTCAAGTCTAGGCCTTAACCCGGAGGGAATCGATTCCCACCATCGCAAAGACCTCACACACTTGACGGCCAGTACGCGAGCTAGACGGCTGAGTGAGCAAATCCTTGCGACGCTCGCGAGCCCTAACTTATAACTAATTAGTTCATTTCTGAGCAACACCTGTGTGGGAGAGTTTTGGGTGTGTGGAATGCGGGATGTGGCCCACAGACAAGTGGCGCTGTCCACGCATAGGCAAAGAGCATGAAAGCTGTCGCCAAGCTTTCGCGCGCTTCCCATTTGGTTCTCCGAGGAGTCCTCGGAAAACCGACCGATGATCGTCAGCTGAGTTGGGACCGACCATCCGCTGCTATGTGTTGCCTCTAAATTGCATCCCAGGATAAATGCGTGCTGTGCCATCGGCATCATGACATGCTGATACTTACACTGCGACTTGCTGCACTGTGCTTTCAGTGGTGCACTAGACACGCACGGCAAACTTTTCAGCTGTCTCATTGCATGCACTGCTGCAGGGGCACACACCGCCCACGGTGGCGGTGGGCAGTACATGCGCCATGCGATGGCTTGCAGGAAGACATGCTCTTTCCTGGATGAGTACAAAATGAATTCTCCCCGTTGTAGGGCGTCGAGACGACAGGGTGAACGCGCCGATTTGCCACCCCTCGACGGAAAACAGGACGGCGCGGAAGGTGCGGACGATGTTGGTGTCATCTTGTGTGCGTTCGTTAGCTCCGGCTAGAAAGGAACGGCACGGCAGTGTGATACTGTATATCCATTACTTTCGTATTGCGTTGCGTCGCAGGGCACGGAGCTAGCAGCAATTATAAAGTAGACCTTAATGCATAAAGAGGCTACAAGGACATTCGAACTGCCCTCCCTCCTCCCGCAACCCGAGAGTGTCAGACGAGAGAAGCGGATAGGGAGAAGCTCACGGCAGCAGCGGAAGAAGCATCGACAACATCAGCGACGGTTGCAGCAGTGGCAACAGCTGCATTGTAGTCAGCAGCAACAGCTGAAAGACGATCACCAGTAATTTGGTTGACATTTACAAGAGCACCTGCAGCACCATCAACAGCAGCAGCGGTAGAAGTATCGGCACAATATCGGCAGCAGCACCAGCAGCACCAACAGCCAGCAACAGCAGCTGCGGCAACAGAGGCAGTAGAAGCGCCAGTCGCAGCAATAGCAGTAGCAGCAGCAGCAGCATCATCAGCACAAGCAACAGCAGCAGCAGGTGCAGCATTAGGTGCAACAGCAGCGGTAGCAGCAGTGCCTGTTGCAGTCAAAGCAACAGCAGTAGCCACAGAAGCATATACGCAAGCAGTAGAAGCAGCAGCCGTAGCGGCAGCGGCAGTAGAGGCAAAAGAAGAGCCAGTCCCAGCACTAGTAGTAGCAGCAGCAGCAGCAGCAGCAGCATCATAATCTGCACAAGCTGCACTAGGAGTAGTAGCGGAAACGGCGACGGCAGCCACAGCGGCAGCAGCAGCAGAAGCGCCAGTTGCCGCAAAAGCACCAGCAGCAGCATCAGCACAAGCAGCATCAGCAGCAGCAGCAGCAGCAGCAACAGCAGTAGCAGCAGCAGCAGCAGCAACAGCAGTAGCAGCAGCAGCAGCAGCAGGTGCGGCGACAGTAGCGGCAGCAGCAGCGGCAGCGGCAGCAGCAGCAGCAACAACAGAAGCAGCAACAGATTCAGCAGCAGCAACAGTGGAAGCACAAGAAAAACAAGCAGCAGTTGTAGCGGCAGAACACCCACTACTGATACGAACCAGGAGGAACACCAGAAGATGCAGCAGCAGCAGCAGGAGCACGAGAAGATGCAGCAGCAGCAACACCAGTTCTTGGATGTGGAAAGCCTGCTTTTGAGGCTACCAGAAGATGTGTTCCACCGGATCTGCAGATTGCTTCGTTTCAAAGACTTGTTGCGGTTGTGCCGGACCAGTCGTGAAGTGAGACATCGAATAGCTTGCGGCCCTGGTCTCCCTCACAATCTCTTCCTACCCATGACGCACTCTCACCCTGTGCTGGCATTGCTCGCGCCTGGGGTGATTACTCGAGTCACATTCCTAAGCTGCACAGAAGATTGCACAGGGCTTGGGCTGGAGCTCCCACGGCGGCACTGGTCTGACCTGCCTCCACTTCTGTCTTCACCTCACCTCTTGCACTTGAAGGAGGTGGCCTTGAGTCCCTTGTGTGGGTCTTCGAGGCCGGACTGCGTCCTTGCTCGCCAAATCACAAGGGGCCTTCATGGTGCCAATGCACTGGAATGCCCCATAGGTTTGCTACCATGGGATTCCGCCACGGAAGGTTTGGGTATAGGCTCAACCGCGAGTTCTGCAGAGGGGGGTGGCAAGGACAGGAGTGGTCCCACTCTCTCATCGTGCCCTCCTCTCACAAATCTGCATCTTACAGAGCATCGAGATGCTGAGTCTAAGCCTGTCCAAACGAGACTGTCGCTCTTGCGGAAGCGAATGGCGGTATCACTTGGCAAAACGCGACGCGACAGCAACTAACACTCCTATGCGCTGCGAGAACAAGAACACATGGGCGATATGTGAATAGTGACGTGTACTCTGGCCACATGACTAAGAAACCGAGGACACTCTGAAATTGTGTTCAAAAACATGTTTACATTTTTGCCTTTCTAATGAGCAAAACAATGCGGAAGGTGCTTGCTTGCTACATTGTCCATCTACTGTGATGAATGTCCAGATTCTTGCTGTAAAAGCACAGGTGCGCAGCAGGTCACAATTTCAGATTTCGACTTTGTTTTTAAAAATTACTTCCACAACGTTTGTACGCTGAACCAGCACACAGAAAATCAGAACTTTGTGATGATGTGGCAAAGAAGTACAAGATGTCGTCAGCAACGTTCACATGCATGGAAACCATCAGCAGTGGTATGGTCATCTCCTACACAACTACATCCTGCAGAAAAGGCTGGGACAGCCAGTTCTTCAGCAGCTGGATGTGGGACATTGTCTCCTCGCTCATGGACTGGCGGGTGTCCAAACCTGTATGGCGTGCGCCGGAGAAGGCACGCCCACAGGCTGACGATGTTGCAGGTACGGCCAGCACATCCATCGCTGCGGCGTACAGGATGCGCCACTGCTTGCAGTTTGCGGACCAAATCGGGATGGGGTTGGCGGACTCGTCGAGACAGGCAACGGGGACGTAGCTCGCTATCTTGCGGTCCAGGGGGCGGGCAGTTGAGGAGCTCGTGGCGAACACTTGTCCGAGGCGTTCGCGCTTGTAGCCTGCCATGCGTAGGGGTGGGCTGCGGACAATCCGCAACTCCTCCGACCCGTTAGAAAATGCTCGCATGGCGGACAGGGACAGGCCGGATGTTGACGATGCTGCGAGCCCGGACATGCCCGGAGTGGACGAGGAGGGCTCGGCGGCTGCTTCTTCTGCTGCCTCTGCTGCGCGCTGGGCAGCGGCAGCCTCTCTACGCGCGCGGATGCGGGACGACACCCGCATGGGCTGCATGCAATTGTCGGTGCCAGCCAGATGCGAAGATGCGGGTGCAGCAGGGGCAAGAACAGCTGCATCAGCTAGTGATGCAGTTGGCGGAGAGGCAGCTGTATTCGCGGGAGCAGGGGGCGAGGCTGCGGCAGCAGCGGTAGCAGCGGCAGGAGTAGCTGGCGCAGCAATAGAGGCGCTTGCAGTTGCACCCACCCCCAGCAGCTCGTCAAGGACGACAGCAGCCACGGTAGCAGACGGCGGAATAGAGTCCGCTGTGGCCTCCGTGGCGTTGTCCCGCGCAATGCGTTGCTCACGTGCCTCGATACGAAGAGGCCTTATTCAGATGCCTCTTCGTATGGCTGCAGCTGCTTCATGATGGCCTTCATCACGTGCTCGGGGTGGACGTCGCTGAAGTCTCCGCTGTAGGTCTCTTCAATGTAGGCCTTGTTGAACCTGGGGTCCAAGAACGTACCCAGGTCTTGGCAGTCCCCCGAGAGTGCGTAGTACACTCCCACATGTTCTGCCGCCTTCTCAAGTGCAGTTGCAAGAGCTCCCTGCACTTCATGGAGCTCGTCGTTCACGTCACCAGCCGGGCGAGCCGCCATGGCCTGGCGACATGCAGCGGCATTGCTCTGGAGGCAGTCCAGAAGTTCGTTGTAGAAGGGCACCGCCAGAGCGATTCTCGGAGCTGTCTCGACGGATATGTCATCCGTCATGTTTTTAAAGGGCTCCGGCACTTCGGCGATGCAGCGAATAGTGACTGTCCACTGTCCGCCGGACAGCCGCATGTCTTCGGCGTAGACCGAGGACAGCGATGCTTCCAACGGCTCGCGCTGCTCGTGGGCTACCTGGAGCATCGCCACCAATGAGTTCCAGCGCGTCCTCGAGTCGATGTTCGGCATCGTGTACGGCGTGCCGTGATTGGCCAGAAAGAAGGCCTCAAAGGAGGCCTCCCGCTGCGGGCTGCGGCTGATGAAGTTGGCGCGCCGTCGGACCATCTGGACGATGCGATCGACGGCCGGCAGTGAGAGGATGTCGCCGACGCCGAGGTTGAGGACATGGTCAAAACAGCGGACAAAACGGTCGTCAACGAACCCGGGGCAGTGCACCTCCAGCCAGTTTTTGGCCATGGCCCCATTGACGGACGCATTGTCCATCGTGATGGCGTAGACGCGGTCCCATACCCCCCAGGATGTGACGACCTTGCGGAAGACACGATAGAGTGCGGGAGCGTCGTGGGTGCCGGACAAGGGCTCGAAGCCGACGAGAATGTTGACGAGGCGGTACTGGTGAATGCCGTGGGCCGTAATGGCGATGTAGCTGTCGTTGGCAGTGGAGGTCCAGCCATCCATCCCAAAGGATAGATGGCCCTCGCAGTCGCGCAGAATGTTGAAGATGAGCTCGCGGTACCGAGGATATGCAGCGTGGATGTCGCGCGCCAAGGTTTGACAGGAAGTGAGCTGCGCCGCAGGATTCGCATGCTCAAAAGCTGCTTGCAGGTTCTCCGACGAGATCGCGGTGAATGGAATGTCTTTCTCCACAAAAAACTTCCAGATGCATGACCAGAAGTAGCTCGGGTCCCATGCGAGTCGGACCAATCCGACAGTTGAGCGAGGATTCTTGCCAGCAGCAACGGCGGCCACTGATTGGTTGAGTGCTTGAGTGCCCGCTCCCGAGCTCACAATGTTCCAGGCCACGTAGCGATGGGCTGCAGCGATATGCGGCCACATGTTGGAGGTGTTGCCATCGCGGACGGATACAGATTTGTTGACGGATGCATTCTCGCATAGCCGACAGATGGCGTGTAGGGGGTCGGCCTCCGTGCGGTAGAAATAGTTCCACGGACGTTCTGGAGCAAGGACGTCGCCACGGCCTGAGCACACGTGGCTGGGGGCGATGTATTGTCCGCCTGTCGGTTAAAGCAAGCCACCAGCTGCCCGTGTGCCATCATTGCGGTGACCTGCATGCGCGGAGATAGTTGTTATACACTGAACGATAGCCAGAAATATTCATGTAAGGAACATGTGGCATATCTAGAACATCGATGTAGAAGCATCGAAGCGATGGACGAGCGGAGACGGACGTAGCACGCCGAGTCATACGGGTCGTAGGCGGATGCTGACTCACCGGGGGCTGAAGAGGCGAGGATTTCGACTGACGGCTGACGAGAAATGGGGAGATGCGTGCGAATCAAAATGGGAGCGAGGATTTAAAAAACTCCCAGACGGTGGGGGTGGCCAATTCAGGGTTGCAGTAGACAAGGTCTGCTGCGGCGGTGCGACAGGCGAATACCTCACAGGCAGTGGGTCGACTGCGTTCGGTGAACACCCCAACACGCCAGCAACCTGGGCTCTCCATGCGCCGTGGATTACCCAAATCGACGGCATTTCTCGTTCGACTGGAGGTCATACGGGTTCGAGGGGTAGCAAGTCCCCACTCGGGATTCGGTACATCACAGTACCGGGAGGGAACTATGGACTCTCAGTAGACAGACTAGATGGGCTAGGAAAAATATTTTTTGCTTCGATCGTTTGCTTCGACAGGGTTGCATTCAATGGTGCGAGATGTTGCATCGCATCGGAAAAGAATTCCGGGGAACCGTCAGATGTACACCCACTCGAGGGCTGCTGTCTGGAGTCCAGGCGCGGGTCACCCTTCGGGGCCGTCTCGCTCGATTCCACCACACCCTCACAGACGGAAAAACAATTGACGAAAACGCTCTGGGGACAATCAAACCTCCAGAAAGATGTTTTCTTCCTACCCCTGGTTTGCGAAGCCCCTGTACACCATCCTCACACGGTATTGGACCGATAGGAAAGAATTGTTTTCCACGGTGACATGTGGACTGGTTCACTGCGCAAAGAACAGAGAGCTTCATATATACAACTAAAAAAATCATTTCGCACGTGTAAACGTAGAGTTCGACACTCGTCAGTGCTAGCCCCGTTGTCCTCTGCCGCACCATTCCTCGAGCCGCGTGGGTCGAGACCGATAACTCCCATGAGAGTATTCTCGGGCGGACAGGCTTAGCTGAGTCTGACGTGCGGCAGTTGGGGGATAATCTGTATGGAGCAGCCCAGTGGCTGCCCGATCTAGAGGTGCTGAAAGTGAATCTCCAGGGGAGCCAGGGTGTTAGGGGAAACTGAGCAGGTGCACAGGGGGACTTAGGGCTGCTGAAATTTACGTCTGACCTGACATGGGGGCTGAGCCAGCTGAAGGTGCTCCACATTGAGGATGCGCCGCTGCGCCTCCTGCCGGGTGTCACCTTACGTGCCTTGCGACACCTGAGGGAGCTTGTGCTCAGAGAGAGTAAGTAGGTCTTCGACTTTGACGTGCTAGAGGCTGCTCCGGTGCTCACGAGCTTGGTTGTTGAGGCAGGCTTGGCCAGCTGTAGCAGCCCCGGGCTAGTCACAAGCATGCCCCCACTGCAGACTCTCGCTGTGTCCTGTTTGACGAGGGAGGCACAAGGAATGTGGTTGAGGGATGTTAAAGTGGAGTTGATTGTGTGACTGCCTTCTGTCACGGAACTCAGCATGGTGTTGTGTGGCTGGTTGGCACAGGTTGGGGAGCTGGGTGAAGCAATGAAGCTGCACACCCTCAGACTGTGGGACAGGCGCGGTGCAGATCTGGTGGGCCAGAGCCAGGAGCTTGTGGTGCTGCATGGCCTCCGCAACCTCGTGCTCTGTGAAGTGAGCCCAGACATCATCGGTGACTGTCAGGATAATATCCAAGGATCACACGGTATCGCCGGGTTCGCTCCCCACCCCACTTCTGCTCACCGTCGGACTTTGCACCTCCGAGTCCCACAAGCAGGAATTATATTGTCGAAGCAAGGTCACCTCCCTTGCCGAACACATCCCACAGCTCGGACGGCAAAGCCGACCGAACCTCTTTCGTGCACCTCCCGCACCGACAGCCCTCGCCGCGTCGGGAGCCAACGGTCACGTTGGCGAGCCAGCGAACCGGCCAAACCCGCCTCCGGTAACCGGCCCGCCGACAGCCCGCCAACGGCCCACACAACCAAGCACCGTGAAGACGACATTGTGGGCCCAACCATCTCGAGGTTTGCATGCGCCTCCGTCCCCACTATGCGCCAAGAAAGAACCTACGGAGCGCACTCGTCCCAGACCCGAGGAGCAGTTTGGTGGAGTCGTGAAGCGATTCCACGCACCTCATCAGAAGCAGCAAAAGTATGGTGGCTGCGGCTGCACGCGTCGCATCGGCCATCATAGAGGACATGGCTGCCATAGTGTTAGCACTAGGTTCATAACCGTAAGTTTTGTAATGAAACAGCACTAGTCGTTCCATGTCACTTGCATCTCTTTCAACGAATCGTTCATTTTTCCTTCATTGCCATCGCCCCGCGTCCCTCTCAGCCGTTCTGTGGTTCTCCTTTTATTTCCGCTCACCCCTTAGCTTCACTGCCAATTTCCTTACTGTGACAACTTCAGCTCTCTCTCCAACCTCACCTCCCTCACCCTTCGCTTTCGCTCTCCCTCTGACACAGATGCGACGGCATTGGAAGACCACTCACAGCCCCCACAAACCCAGCCCCTCTGCTCTCCTCACCTCTCAAACCTCCAGAAGCTAACCTTGTCTGATAACAGCAGCCAGTGGGTGCTGGATGGGGACTTCCCCCACCTCACCTATGCTCATCTGTGATCCCGGGATCTCTTCACTCTGCACCCCCCCCCCCCCCCCGACATGCTGCACTCACAAGTTCCGTCCGGTAACCCTGCAGTTTGTTCATTCACACTTCCTGGATGGTGGCTTTTCTGTCTGGACAGTGCACTGTTTTCGGCTGGGAAAAAAAAAAAACGAAAATGAAAATGAATGTTCAGCTAACTTTCTAGCTGTCTTTGGCTTATGAGTATCAGTCCATGTTCTACCAATATCGTAGTTGAGAAAAATCGCTGAAACCATGCGTGTCTGTCCTTTGTTTTTTTCCCACAACAGATGCGTTCTCAAAACACTCACCAGATGCTGCCACGGATTAGTCTTTTTCCCCCCCATGCGATGCATCGTGTTGTAGCTGCATCATCATTCAATATGTCATGGGTGATGTCTGCACCTTGTACTATGTGTCTTAAACATTAAATACAGAAGGGTTCACCTTGAGAAGCCCCAGATTAGGCACGGTGTCAGTCAGCTGCTGCTGAAAACACTTGCGCAGACATCACCACTCAAACTCGCCAGTACTTTTCCATCTTTCCAATACATCCTACAGCAATGATTTTGTTTGCCGGTTGCACGTACATGGACTAGGATGCCATGAGAGCTGTTCTGAGAACATCTGCAACTCCTCACTTTGCTGATGAAGTTTGGCGGCATGCAACCAAGCACCCACATGCAACCAAGCACCCACATGCAACCAAGCACCCACATGCAACCA
>SZWC01000467.1:15653-44263 GCA_023375785.1 Penium margaritaceum
GACACAGACACAGACACAGACACAGACACAGACATAGACACAGACACAGACACAGACTCAGACACAAACATAGACACAGACACAGACAAAAACATAGATACAGACACAAACATACACAAACAGACATAAACACACACACACACACACATACATACACACACATACCATACACACACACATAGACACACACACACATAGTCACACACACACACACACATACAGACACACACATACACACACATACACACACACACACACGCGCGCGCGCGCGAACACACACACACGCTTGCACGCACTCATGTGCACGTGCATACCACTTGTACATGCACATGACATGGTGAAAAACGAGCCCAGAGCGGTCAAATGACATGCGTACAAGCAATGCATTTCACCAGAACACTGAGGTTCAATGAAAGCCGGAGGGAAGCAAGATGGGCGGGTCAGAGGGAACATTGGACAGAAAGAGTACCCACATCGCATAGCATTGGATCACATTGCATCGCATCGCATAGCATAGAGTGGCATCGTATTGTATTGCATTGCATCGCATCACATCACATTGCATCGGATTGGATCACATCCGTCGAACGTGTCCCATCAGCGAGGGAACTGTGAGGGAAGCAGTGTCACTTTGAGCCATCACAAGAAGGACACGGCAGAGGTTCAGGGCATAGGAGGGCAACGGTGGCTTGTCCTGCGACGGCATCTCCACACAGATACAACAGAGGTGACGTCAGGGTTCAAGTGCTTGCACAACAGCGGCAACAGATCTACATAGGCAAACCCTCGGCAGCCACAACCTCCAACTCTGCCGCCAACACCGCCGTCCAACGCCGCCGCTACTACTGCTGAGCACGCATCCGCTTGGGGCACCACTGGCACTGCTCGCACTTGCCCGAGCACCTTGCGTCTGCTGCATCTGCGGCTGTACACCAACACTCCCAACAGCATTGGGGGTGGTGGCAGCATCAGAAGCAGTAGTATCAGCGCCAGCAGCACAGCACTGCCACGTCTTGGCTTTCGGCGCCAGCACTTGCACCGCCTGCGCCTGATCAAAACATCCCAGCCGCTGTGCCAGCTCAGCCGCCACGTCAGCCCTGGCTGCCACCACTGGCAGCCCTCCTATAAACAGCCGCACTACCGCAGGGGGCGCCTCTGGGCTTGAGGCAAGCTCTGAAGCCGGCTGCTGTTACTCATGCTTCTCCTGCTGCGGCTGTTGGTGCTGCTCCTGCTGCTGCCACTATGGTCCATGCTGCTGGTGGTGAGGGACCTCATCTACGACCTCAAGCCTACCGCCGTTACGAGCTAGTCTCCTCCTCCTCCTCCTCCTCATCCTCCTCCTCCTTCTCCTCCTCCTCCTCCTCCTCCTCCTCCTCCTCTTCCTCCTCCTCCTCCTCCACACTGAACAGTCGTCAGATTCCCAAATCCATGGAATCTGCAATGCCTCGTTCTCCAATTTGGTATTTAGGGTGTGTTTGGCGCGGCATGATTTACAAACCTACTTGACCTCCGTCGATTGTCTGAACAGTGTCCAGCGGATGATCGGCCGAGGTCCAGTTGTTTGTGGGATACGCCGACGAATTCGAGGTCGTGTAGCTTGGAAGACAGGGCCCGTAAATCGTGCCACGCCACCCATACCCTTAGAACTTAGGAGTCCTTTTCATCGATTTCCCGACTGGCACACGTTCGAAGTTGGTAGACGAACTTTCAAGACTCCGGACCGCAATAGGTTTTAACTATTCTTGAGGGAGGGAAAAATCGGCTCCCGAGTTGACAAGCGCAAGCGAGGCCCAATATAAAACGCACAATTGCGCATTGTTCCTGGCGAAGTTCGCGAATCCATTTGCCGCAATTTCTACCACCGGTGAATTGATCTATGCCTCTGTGGCACAGTTATTGCTAAAATTGATCAATTACATAGTTTTAGAACTAGGTTTTTGGAGGGATGGCAACTTACAGTTTAACTATGTCTCTAGCGTAAAAAACATGACATTTCAACCAACACCGCCGGCAGATGGGGCTCATCACCGTCTTCTTCAGATTCTTTGAAATTTGCATAACTAACTTTGCTTCGGCATTGCAGCCCTCACGACGTCACCTCCATGTTGATTTCGTCCCTACCTGAACGGTTCCCCTGTTTGTATCTTGTTCGAACCGCCGATGTAGTGGCAGGTATGGTTCTGACCGATTTTTTTTCCGGCACGCTGCTTGCCATGACACTGGCAGAAGTTCGAGGCCGGCCAATATAAAAATACAAAAAAGGCATCGGAATAGGGCATGAGCTGAACGTGCTGGGTGCCCAAGTGTGAACCGTTGCGGGATCCCGTGAAACGGAACCGATCCCGCCAACGTGTAGTTACATTTATAAGGTCACAAACCTCTTTGTGTCCATCCCTGTCATCACAATATGCCATTGTTTACTTTGGCCAGTTTGAGCATACAATATGCCGAGAGACCAAGTGTTTTACACAGACTAGGTCACTTTCCCAACACTCATGCACATCAGGGGTTTAACACTAGAATCCCAAAAAAACTTGGAAATGGCTTCAACACTAAAAGTACACGTACTGAAATAAAAAGGGGCACCTTTTCACACCCACATAGTACATGTAGGGTTTTCATGTGCATCTGAAGAAAATTCTCCCCAATCCATCTCAAGTTGTCCATAAATTGACAGTTCTAAATTGCATACCGACCTAAACTATCATTAAAGGTAGGAATACCACCAAGCAACATGCAATGTGTTTGGCTATATACAAATGACCACCACCCAGTGCAACTATAGAAAACAACCGCGAGAGTGTAGGGGAGAGATCTCTTCATGCATGCTCAAGACTGACCTTGTTTTGGCTCTCCATGGACACACAAAGCACGTAGTGGCACCGCAAAGAGGAATCATTTGTTCCGTGCTTCCCTGTCTTCCTGCGGACAGATAGCGCTCACATGCAACATCTTATCAGTAGAAGGTGCAACAGGATGGCACACAGAGAGAGCAAGAGAGAAAGATAGAGAGAGAGAGAGAGAAAGAGAGAGAGATAGAGAGGGGAGGGAGAGAGAGGGAGCTTGTTGAGAGTGGTTGCGAGTAGAATCATGCCACCAATGACTTCTATGATCATAGCCTTGGATCAGAATGGAGTCCTACCTCATCACCCAAGCTGCTACCTGCACATTCAGCAGAAATAGTGGTTGTACAAATTATCTTTCCACTTTCACCCTCACCTGGTTTTGATCGTTTTAGTAAGGATTCTTTGGCCCTTGTCGAATTCTGTCAAATGCTTCTCGGTAAGGTCTTTCATTATGACATCCCTTCCAATGTCAGAGATTTCAATGGACACACGTTCAATGGGCACACTTTCAGTGGACCCACGTTCACATGTTGCCATCAAGTCGTAGAGATGCCTCCCATCGATTTCCAAAACGGAGACCTGCATGACCGGCATCACACTTTTGGTAAATAAGAGCACACATAACAACACCAGAAGTGACCAGACTCGTCGAGGTACGTGGACTGAACATGCATCACAGGTTCATGACTGATACAAGCACAACCTTTGGCATGCCAAAAATAGGCGCAGAAAATCTGCACATTGTGGTGGCCCCACACCTTGAAGGTAACGTCACTGAGAGTGGAGTCCTGAAGGAAATTACGGAGGATCCGCAAAATGATTTCGTGGCCCTTTGGACTTCCTTCCAGACACCCCACCATCGTGTGTGTCTTGCATGAAACCGTCACGCCATAGTTGAGAAACACTATCTACTGTGAAAATAGGTGGACTGCTCCTTTAGTTGCTCTTTTGGCACCAAAAGTGAAGACATTTTGAGGGTAGCAAGACTAGAACTTGGAAGAAGCACATGTCCTCTTTCAATCCGCAATAGAATCCTCCTAGAAGCTCCAGGCTTTCCCATTTTTTTGCACCAATCCCCGTAGCACACACAAGTTTCCTCTCTAGATGTTATGGGAAGGAGGAATATGTAACAGCCTGTAAGAAGAAGAGACACTCACCTTGACTCCCTCCAAAGCGTCAAATAGGAGGGGAAGCACTTGGGCATACATATAATCCTGTGAGTGCTCCGGGCGTAAAATCTCACTGAACATGAAACCGTGGTTCACACCTGCCAAGTTAAATGATCATACATGTCCAACATGTTCCATGTTTTATCACAATTACTGTTCCACCGATTTGTGCACGCACACGGCAGAGCTCACCATAACCAAGTTAGCTTCACCAACCCTTGGCCTACATTTTCATCTAAAACTTCATGTGAACCTGTATGCATATCTACAACTCCTTCTACATCTACATCTGCACTTGCATCTGCACATCCATCAGCATCTGCATCATCCCTTCATTCAAAAGCCCCTCCCCTACCAGAGTTTACATCCAACTAATCCTTTCCAACCACCTCCACGCATCAGGTTCAAGCTACTCAGTGTCCACACTCACCCTCCAGATTCAAAATGATCTCTGTTGCAGTGTGTGGATTGGGGAAAAAGGACACTGCCCATCTCTCTCGGCTGTAGCAGAGGTCGGGTGCAACAAAGGACTCTGTTGTTGCCACGTAGATCCTAAAAATACCATGGTAGACTCTACCACTCACTCAGAAAATCACGAGTATGTTTGCTGGCTACTAGAAATCATACGGCAAAGATACAACACAACGCACACAAAGTCTCTCTATCCCGAATCAACACCCCCACGGAGGAGTTGAAGTGTGTAGTTGTGGCCTCACGGAGATTGCCCACACGTTTTGTTTGCGTTCATGCTTTAGAGCCACAATACGCATGCACTTCTCCAGCTTTACCTTCTCAGCCTCTGCCATCTTCAGCAGCTCCACTTTTGCCTCCAGTGTGTCCTGTAAGGTCTCTGTTGTCGTCACCACGTCACACAATTAAAGATGCAGCCTTTTTATTGCTCTAGCATCTGCATCCTCTTGCCTTGCCACCTAGTTTAGCTGCCTCTGCAAGACGAGAAGAGACACGCCAAGATGAGATGAAACAAACACAAACCATGGAAAAGGTACATACAGACATGGATACCACACAACAGAAAAGAAAGTTTCTTGAATCTCTCTGCTGTGAGGCTCAGCCTTAGAGCGAACAAAGACTCAAGAATTATAACTGATGTAGTATGCTGCATAGAAAATTATGATGTGATGATGAGTGAACGCGCATGGCTATGGGCTAAATGAACATGACAAAGAAAGGACACCGTGTTCATGCACGATCCAGCTTCATCAGTGCTCATCCAAAATTAAACATATCCAAGCACACACCTTATGTTACTTAGAAGACTACCGTTTGCCACACCCTTCTGACTTTGGTGTTGTATCCCTCTCCTCATCCTTGCGCTTCATCATTTCCCTTAATCTAGCACAATCGAACAACAACCGTTCATTCTCCTCTTTCAGCCATTGTAATGTCCCCTCATGGCCATCGTGATTTTCTTTCAGTGCCTCCACTCCGAACACCGCATCCTCCCTCTCATCATCATCATCTCCCACATTCTCTCTAATAGCGGCACAGCTGTTCTCCAGTCCTCTCACGTATTCTTCTTTCTCTTTCTTCTCACCTCCACGGAGTCTTTCTCTGTCTGGACTGCCAGTCAATAGGAAGTGAATAGGAGCAGCCGCACGGGCGCTGGTGTCTGCATGTGATACCTCTTGCTTCCTGAATAACTCTGATCGCTTGTGCTGTCATGTAGCCTTTGTCGCTGCTCACGCAACACCATCCACTCCTTTTGCCATCAAAAGAGCTTCCAACACGATGATCCTGTCCTTGTCCATGTCCTCCCAAATCCTCAGGTTACGTACTGCAAGATCTTCAACAGCTCTTGTCCATTCATCTAGAATTCTGTGGGCCAGCTTAAAGAATTGAGGAACTTGCCTCTTGTTCCTTCCGCCTGTTACTACTGTTGTTGATGTCGCCGCTTTCTCTAACTTTGCAAAGAAAACTATGGCATCTCTAGCTTCTTTGGCGATGGCTTGAAGCTCTTCCGTCTCATCTCCTACCAGCATGCCCTTGTGACAATTGCCCGTACCCTGCTCATCGCTCCCGTTGCCGACATGGAGTACTCTTCACACTGTGCACCTATGACCGCCAAAGAGCTGCATTCTCTTTACGCAACAAACACCATTGCACATTGGATCAAGTCATTGGATGAGCAAAGCATTAAAAAATGGTCGGTGGCAAGTTCATACAAAAGCATCTATTCAATCTTAGTCATCGATCCACACACCTTTGTCTCCAGCGCAGTCCAAGCAGCATTCAACATACTTGTCTCACACTGTGATTCCTCCTTGTTTGTCTCGTGTAAGAAGGTGAGACCACACACCATGCACGCTGTCACACAACACAGCACGGATAAAAGTATAATGAGGCACTTTCAGTACTTGGGTGGAGAGCACAGCACAGAAATGGATGCGATGCGACGGGAGCGTTTAACTTAGAGTGACCAAGGACGAGTTCTTTCACGAGGAAAGCAACACTCTGCGTGTTGGACTCACATGTTGCATTTTTAGCGTATCTTGGAAACCAACACCATTGAGCGTCACGCAACAATGTGCGTTATCGACAGAAGTATTTTGCGGCGATGGGTCGCACATAGGAACATTGTGGTTCTATTTCTGTCACTCATATAGTCTGTCACCTGTATTAGCCATGTGCATTTCAAACAGGACTTCCAATTAGTGTGAGTGAATTTGTGATGGCCCCATATAGAATTTTCAAATTTTGAAGGTAGAACTAAAGTGATGGAGACAACAGGTGGCACGACCACAAGCCGTGTGCGACCTTGCAAACGGATTTAGCCACATCGGCCTGCCGGACCTTTACACATCCTCCATGTGGTGAGAGGTGTCGCATTCCAAGCCATCAGCCCAGTCATCCACGTCTTCACTCACCATGCACTACACAAAGATGAAAACGCAAGAAGTGTTAACTTAGGCGAGACTATGAGCACGACAGACAAGGGACAACCTGATTGAGATGTACTATACGTGGCTCCCATCATGCAGCTAGACTCCAAACATGTTCCTACCTTGTGTCCAGGAAGCCAAACCACAATGACTGGAAACAACGACAGTAGTCCCGGCCATTCAGGTGTTCCGCATATGCTTCTCTTGCTGCCTGCTTTCATGACATCCAAACGACACACATCACTCATGGCTTCAGCGTCTTGCGTAATGTTGGAAACCGAAGGTATCCTTTGACAATAGCAGGAGTGAACGTGGAGAAGTACTTGGAGCACAATGGCTGGGGAGCCTCTGTCACTCGTCGTCGTCGTCGTCAGTGGTCAGAGAGGCTACACATTAAGGAGAAATCGAACGAGCATTTTGTACTTGTCGATGGGCTACAGCAGCAGGGATCGTGAGGAGCAACGCACGGCGATACGCTTCGGAACGAAGGACGCTGATGTTCCCGAGGTAGCCGTGCGAGATGCGCTCGCATACAAGGTCGAGCAGGACCAGTTGAAAAAGTTTTGTTTTATTTTTTGGTGTTCCCCGGGTTGTTACGGAGGACAAGCTCCAAAGTTCTCTTTTGGGATTAAGTTGTAACAAGTTGTCATTGGTGTCTGGACCTGTTTTTGAGATGTCCGTTAAGTTGAATCTACATGATCAAGTCTGTGGATCATTACCGTATGTACACATGATTAGAATGTAAGCACGTTTCATGAACATTGACTTCAAATATAGACTTCCAAATGTAATTCCATGGGACGTTTGCGGGGGAAAATCACATTCAATAGTTTTTTTAAACAAAGGAGAAGATAAAAAGATATTGTTCATCATGTTTTGAGAAAAATTGATTTATAGAAAAACTAGTAGATAATACACTTGACTCTCAAAATTGCCTACGTTTTTGTTAGTGACTACATAACCCTATGCACTCTAGTACAACATTGGATCCTTAATTTTCTTTGATTTTCACAATTATGTAATTAGCCATTGTTTTCATTATATATGAGATTTTTCTTGATGTATATCATGAAAAAAAGTTCATCTCAAGCATACATTATTTGCAGTATCTGAGAAGATAGAATGATAAGTAAATCTCATCTTACTTCTTGAATTAAATTGTGGAATTCTAGAAATTATTTGAAGAAAATTTTGGAAATGTATTGATGAAAGCAAGATAAATTATGGAACTATCAGCCTAAACTATTGCACATCAGTATTTGAGGGTGTACTACATTGTTTATGTTTTATAATAAAATATCTTTTTATAATTAAACTAACACAATCAAACGATATCAGAAACATAATCCTCCTGATATTCTATAAAAACGTGTATAAAATTTTTTTAAATTGGAAAATTATATGAAAAAACCATGGATTTTTTAATTAATGACAAAACTAGCTAAATTTTGGAAATTTAATATTTATTTCATAACTTTACAGGCTTGTACTGTTTTTCAGATAATGATAGATTATATTTATGCAAAAAGAAACAGTCTGAAAGAAGGATGAACGTTTTTATCATCAATGAAGTTTAGAAGTACCAACAATCACTAAATAAAAAAAGAATAGAGTGGAAAGAAATATATTGTAGTAAAAACCGGTACCTTTTCTTGGATTTCCCAAGGTGAATATGACAAATATAATGTAAAAAAAAATGTAATACATGATAAATTTCGTAAAACATCAGAATCGGTAATAGGATGAAATAAGATACATTTTTTCACCGAGTAATTTTGTTTTCCTATTTGATAAAATGGATGTAAATCAAACAAATTAAAAATAAACTGTTGCAATTTTGTCAAAATCGCAATGCAAAAGCAAATACTGATAAAATCTACTCCTAAACATAAACAACTCTCAGATCTACCTAGAAAAATATAAAAAGAACTTATTCTCTTTGCTCAAGATTCAACACCCAAGAATACAGTTTTTATGAAGTTGTTAGAAAATTGGCACACTAAACTATTAGGAGACAAACGTTGTATGTATAACATAATTGCTTCAAAATTAAAATTTAATAAAAAAATAGAAAATATTTGCTATCAAAATTTTCAGTTTTTTTTTTCAATTTCACTATCAAAATCTGATTATGTACAATGTTATCTTATAGTACATGAAGAAAGTCTTCTCAATGATTTGCTTCAATCAGAATCTTAGAAGCTTTCACTTTAGCAGAAGAGGTGGACAATAATTAGCCAAAAATTTCAATACTAGATGAAAAAATGCAAAATAAATGAGGTGACTAAAAAGGTTATCTTTTTTGAAAAGCATCCATTTGCCTAACAAAAAAGAAACTAGTGTCCGTTTTCTTTGGCCAACGCATAGAATAGAATATTTCGTTTGTATGAAAGGATTTTAGATGAAATCAAATTAGATTTAGTTTGTTCAGAATACATAGTTAGCTTGCACTTTTCTAAAAGCTAATTTGACACTCTATTGAGAAATCCAGATAAAAGGTTAGATGCTTACAAATAAATTTAGATAAAATAGAGTAGAAACATATTCAATTCATTATGCTTTGTTTGTCTATTACATGTGAAAGGAACAGGAGAGTGGAATGTTATGACAATAAAATCACTTGTTCAAGGACCTCGCAATATGTAAGAGAATTCACATGTACATGCATGCATGCATGCATGCATGCACGCATACATGTATGCATGCATCTGTGCATGTATGCAAGCATCTATGCATGTATGCATACATGTATGCATGTATGCATGCATGTATGCATGTACGCATGCATATATGCATGTATGCATGCATGTCTGTATGTATGCATGCATGTTTATATGTATGCATCCATGTCTGTATGTATGCATGCATATCTGTATCTATGCATGCATGTCTGTATGTATGCATGCATGTCTGTATGTATGCATGCATGTCTGTTTGCATGCATGCATGTCTATATGTTATGTATGCATGTCTGCTTGGTATGTATGCATGTCTGTAGGATATGCATGTATGTATGTATGGTACGTATGTATGCATGTTTGGTATTTATGCATGTATGTATGGTATGTATGCATGTATGTATGGTATGTTAGCATGTATGTATCCTACATATGCATGTTTGTATGAAAGGTATGCATGTCTGTATGGTATTGTACGTATGCATGTATGTATGGTATGGTATGTAAGCATGTCTGTATGGTATGGTACGTATGCATGTCTGTATGGAATGGTACCTATGCATGTGTGTACGGTATGGTACGTATGAATGTCCATATGATATGGTACGTATGCATGTCCACATGGTATGGTACGTATGCAAGTTTGATCCGTATGGTACGTATGCATGTCTGTATGATATACTACGTATGCATGTCAATATGATATGGTATGTATGCATGTCAATATGATATGGTATGTATGCATGTCTATGTGGTATGGTATGTATGCATGTCTGTATGGTAAGATATGTATGCATGTCTATAGAGTATGGTATGTATGCTTGTTGAAATGGTATGGTATTGGTATAGTATGTATGCATGTCTTTGTTGTATGGTATGTATGCATATCTGTGTCGTATGGTATATATGCAGGTCTGTATGGTATGGTATATATGCGGGTTTGTGTGGTATGATATGTATGCACGTTTGTATGGTATGGTATGTATGCACGTTTGTATGGTGTGGTATGTATACAGGTGTGTATGGTATGGTATATATAAAGTTCCGTATGGTATGTATACAGGTGTATGGTACGTATGCAGGTCTATATGGAATGTATGCAGGCTTGTATGGCATGTTTTCAGGTCTGTATGGCATGTATACAGGTGTGTATGGCATGCATGCAATAATCTATCGGATGTATGCAGGTACCTTTGGAATGTATGTAAGTATCTATGGTATGGATGTAGGTATCTATGACGTATGGAGATATGTATGGCATGCATGCAAGCATGTATGGCATGCATGCACGTATGTATGGCATGCATGCCACTATGTATGGCATGCATGCAGATATGTATAGCCTGCATGTAGGTATGTATGGCATGCATGCAGGTATGTATGGCATGCATTCAGGTATGTATGGCATGCATGCAAATATGCATGGCATGCATGCAGGTATGTATGGCATGGATGCAGGTACGTATGTAATGCATGCAAGTACGTATAGCATGGATGCAGGTCCATATGTCATGAACGCAGGTATGTATGGCATGCATGCAGGTATGTATGGCATGCATGCAAATATCTATGGCATGCATGCAGGTATGTATGACATGCATGTAGGTATGTATAGCATACATGCCGGTATATATGGCATGCATGCAGGTTTTTAAAGCATGCATAAAGGTATGTATGACATGCATGTAAGTATGTATGCATGGATGCACATATGAATGGCATGCATGCAGGTATGTATATCATGCATGTAGGTAAGTATGGCATGCAGGCAATTATGTATGGCATGCATGCAGGTATGTATAGTATGCATGCAAGTATGTATGGCATGTATGCATGTATGTATTGCATGCATGCACGTATGTATGGCATGCATGCAGGGATGCATTACATGCATGCAAGTGTGTATGTCGTGCATGTAGGTATATATGACATGCATGCAGGACTGTATTGCTTGCATGCACGTATGTATGACATGCATGCAGGTATGTATGGAAAGCATACAGGTATGTATGGCATGCATGAAAGCATGTATCGCATGAATGAAGGCATGTATGGCAGGCATGCATGTATGTACAGAATGCATGCAAGTATGTATGATATGCATGCCGGTATATATGGCATGCATGCAAGTATGTATGGCATGTCAGTAGGAATGTATGGCATGCATGCCGGTTTGTATGGCATGCATGTAGGTATGTATGGCATGCATGCAGGTATGTATGGCATGCATGCAGGTATGTGTGGCATGCATACAGGTATGTATGGCATACATGCAGGTATGTATGACTTGTACGCAGGTATGTATGACATGCATGCAGGTATGTATGGCATGAATGTAGGTATGTGTGGTATGTATGTAGGTATGTATGGATTACATGGAGGTGTGTATGGCATGCATGCAGGTCTATATAGCATGCATGCAGGTATGTATGGCATGCATGCAGGTATGTATGGCATGCATAAAGGTATGCATGGCATGCATGTGGGTATATATGGCATGCATGCAGGTATGTACTGCATGTATGGAGGAATATATGGCATGCATGCAGGTATGTATGGCATGCATGCAGGTATGTATGGCATGCATGCAAGTATGTATGGCATACATGCAGGTATGTATGGCATGCATGCAGGTATGTATGGCATGCATGCATGTATTTATGGCATGCATGCAGGTATGTATGACATGCATGCAGTTATGTATGGCATGCATGCACGTATGTATTACATGCATATAGATATGTATAGCATGCATACAGGTAAGTATGGCATGCATGCAGGTATGTATGGCATGCATGGAGGAATGTAAGCATACATGCACGTATGTATGGCATGCATGAAGGTACGTATGGAATGCACGCAGGTTTGTTTGGCATGCATGCAAGTTTACATGGCATGCATGAGGTATGTATGGCATGAATGCAAGTATGTATGTCATGCATGCAGGTATGAATGGCGTGCATGCATGTATGTATGACATGTATGCATGTATGTATGTAATGCATGCAGGTATGTATGGCATGCATGCTGGTACATATGGCATGCACGAAGGTATGTATGGCATGTATGCAGCTATGTATGACATGCATGTAGATATGTTTAACAAGAATGCAGTTATGTATGGCATGCATATAGGTATGTATGGCATGTATGCAAGTATGTATGCCATGCATGCGGGTATGTATGGCATGCATATAAGTATGCATGACATGCATGCAGGTATATATGGCATGCATGCAGGTATGTATGGGATATATGTAGGAATGTATGGCATGCATGCAGGTATGTATGGCATGCATGGAGGTATATATGATATGCATGCAAGTGTGTATGGCATGCATGCAGGTTTGTATGGCATGCATGCAGGTATGTATTTCATGCATGGAGGTATTTATGGCATTCATGCACGTACGTATGACATGCAGACAATTATGTATGGCATGCATGCACATATGTATGGTATGCATACATGTATGTATGGCATGCATACAGGTAAGTATGACATGCATGCAGGTATGTATGGCGTGCACGTGGGTATGTATAGCATGCATGCAGGAACGTAGGCATGCATGCACATACGTAGGACATGCATGCAGGTACGTATGGCATGCACGCAGGTATGTATGGCATGCATGAAAGTTTATATGGCATGCATGAGGTATGTATGGCATGCATGCAGGTATGTATGTCATGCATGCATGTATGAATGGCATGCATGCAAGTATGTATGGCATGCATGAATGTATGTATGTAATGCATACAGGTATGTATGGCATGCGCGAAGGAATGCATGCCATGCATGCAGGTATGTCTGGCATGCATGCAGTTATGGCATGCATTGAGATGTGTTTAGCGTGCATGCCATATATACCTGCACGCATGCCATACATACCTGCATGCCATGCATGCTGGTATGTCTGGCATGCACGCAGGTATGTATGACATGCATGCAGGTACGTATGGCATGCATTGAGATGTGTTTAGCGTGCATGCAGGTAGGTATGGCATGCATGTAGGTATGTATGGCATGTATGCAGCTATGTATGCCATGCATGTAGGTATGTATGGCATGCATTCCGGTATGTATTTCATGCAGGAAGGTACGTATGGCTTACATGCAGGTATGTATGGCATGCATGCATATATGTATTGCATGCATTCAGGTATGAATGGCATGCATGCTATTACAAATTGCATGCATGTAGGTACATATGGCATGCATGCAGGTATGTATGGCATGCATGCTGATATGCTTAGCATGCATGCAGGTATGTATGGCATGCATGTAGGTACGTATGGCACGTATGCACATTTATGGCATGCATGCACGTCCGTATGGCATGCATGCAGGTATCTATGGCATGTACACAAGAAGGTATGGCATGCATGCAGGTATCTATGGCATGCATGCAGGTTTGTATGACATGCATGCAGGTATAAATGGCATGCATGCAGGTATGTATGGCATACATGCAGGTATACATGTTATGTAAGTAGGAACGCATGGCATGCATGTAGGTATATATTGCATACATGTAGGTATGTAGGGCAAGCATGCTGGTATGTATGGCATGCATGTAGGTATATATGGCATGCATACAGGTATATATGGCATGCATGCAGGTTTGCATGGCATGCGTGTAGGTATGTATGACATACATGCACGTATGTATGGCATGCATGTAGGTATGTATGGCATGTATGCAGGTATGTATGTCAGCAATGAGGAGATTATCGGAGGCTTGTAGATATGTATGGCATGCATAGAGGTATATACGGCATGCATGTTGGTATGTATGGCATGCATGCACATATGCATTGCTTACATCCAGGTATGTATGACATGCATGCAGGTATGTCTCGCATACTTGGAGGCATGTATGGAATTCATGCAGGTATGTATGGCATGCATGCATGTATGTATCGCATGCATTTAGGTATGCATTGCATGCATGCAGGTATGTATGGCATGCATGCAGGTATGTATGGCGTGCATGCAGCTATGTAAGGCATGCATGAAGGTATGTATGGCATGCATGCAGCTATATATGGCATGCATGCAGGTATGTATGGTATGCATGTAGGTATGTATGGCATGCATGCAGGTATGTATGGCATGCATGCAGGTATGTATGGCATGCATACGCGTATGTATGTTATGCATGAAGATATTTATGGCATGCATGCATATGTGTATGGCATGCATGAAAGTATGTATGGCATGCATGAAGGTATGTATGACACGCATGTAGGTATGTATGGCATGCATGCCGGTATGTATTGCATGCATTAACTTATGCTTGGCATGCATGTAAGTTTGTATGGCTTGCATGCAGGGATGTATGGCATGTATGAAGGTATGCATGGCATGCATGCAGGTATGCGTGGTATGCATGCAGGTATGCATGGCATGCAAGCACGTAAAAATGGCATGCATGCAGGTATGTATGGCATGCATTCAGGTATGTATGGCATGCATGAAGGTATGTATGGCGTGCATGCAAGTATGTATGGCATGCATGCATGTATGTATGGCATGCATGGAGGTATGTATGGCATTCATGTAGGTATATAGGACATGCATGGATGCATGTATGGCATGCATGCACTCACCTATGGTAACCATGTAGGTATGTATGGTATGCATGTTGGTAAGTACGGCATGCATGCAGATACGTATGGCATGCATGCATGTATGTGTGACTTTCTTGGAGGTATGTATGGCATGCATGCATGTTTTCATGGCATAAATGCCGGTATGTTTGGCATATATGTAGGTATGTATGGCATGTATGCAGGTATGTACGGCATGCATGCAGGTATGTTTGGCATGCATGCAGGTATATATGGCATGGATGCATGTATGTAAGGTATTCATGTAGGTATGTATTGCTTACATGCAGGTATGTATGGCATGCATGCAGGTATGTATCGCATGCATGCCAGTAGTATGGCATACATGCATGTATGTAAGGAATGCATGCAGGTATGTATGGTATCCTTATAATATGTATGGCATGCATGGAGGTATGTATTGCATGCATGGAGGTATGTATGTCATGTATGCAGATATGTATGGCATGTATGGAGGAAGAGATGGCATGCATGCATGTACGTATGGCATGAATACTAGTATGTATGGCATGTATTCAGGTATGTATGGCATGCATTCCGGTTTGTATGGCATGCATGAAGGTATATATCGCTTGCTTGTAGGTATGTATGACATGGATGTAGGTATGTATGACATGTATGTATGCATGTATGGCTTGCATGCATGTATGTATGGCATGCATGCAGGTTTCCATGAAATGTATGTAGGTATGCTTGGCATGCATGCAGGTATGCATGACATGCAAGCACGTATGCATTGCATGCATGGAGGTATGTATGGCATGCATGCAAGCATGTATGACATGCATAAAGGTATGTATGGCATGCATGCAGGTACATATGGCATGCATGCAGGTATGTATGGTATACATGTAGGTATGTATGGCTTACATGCAGGTACGCATGGCATGCATGCAGCTCTATATCACATGCATGAAGGTTTGTATGGCATGCATGCTGGTATGTATGGTATTTATGTAGGTATACATGGCATGCATGCAAGTATGTATGGCATCCATGTAGGTATGTAATGCATGTATGCATGGATATATGGCATGCATGCAGGTATGTATAACATGCATGAAGGTATGTATGGCATACATGCAGGTGTGTATGGTATGGTGTGTATGAAGGTCTACATGGCATGCATGCAGATATGTATGGTACGCATGCATATATGTTTTGCATGCATGAAGGTATGTATGGCATGCATGAAGGTATGTATGGCATGCATGTAGGTATGTATGGAATGCATGCTGATATGTTTAGCATGCATGTAGGTATGTATGGCATGCATGCAGGTACGTATTGCACGTATGCATAAATTTATGGCATAAATGCACGTCTGTATGGCATGCATGTAGGTATGTATGGCATGTATGCAAGAAGGTATGGCATGCATGCAGGTATACATGGCATGCATGCAGGTAAGTATGACATGGATGCAGGTCTGTATGGCATGTATGCAGGTATGTATGGCATGCATGCAGGTATACATGTTATCTATGTAGGAACGTATGCCATGGATGTAGGTATATATGTATGGCATTCATGTAGGAATATGGCAAGCATGCACGTATGTATGATATGCATGTAGGTATACATGGCATGCATACAGGTTTATGTAGCATGCATGCAGGTATGTATGGCATGCATGCAAGTTTGCATGGCATGCATGCAGGTATGTATGACATACATGCATGTATGTATGGCATGCATGGAGGTATGTATGGCATGCATGCAGGTATGTATGTCATGCATGAGGAGTTCATGGCAGGCTTGTAGATATCTATGGCATGCATAAAGGTATGTACGGCATGCATTTCGGTATGTATGGCATCTATGCATGTATGCATGGCTTACATGCAGGTATGTATAACATGCATGCAGGTATGTATCACATACTTGGAGGTATGTATGGAATTCATGCAGGTATGTATGGCATGCATGTATGTATGTATGGCATGCATGTAGGTATGTATTGCATGCATGCAGGTATGTATGGTTTGCATGCAAGTATGTATGGCGTTCATGCAAGTATGTAAGGCATGCATGAAGGTATGTATGGCATGCATGCAGGTATATATGGCATGCATGTACGTATGTATGGAATGCATGTAGGTATGTATGGCATGCATGCAGGTATGTTTGGCATGCATGCAGGTATATTTGGCATGCATGCAGGTATGTATGGCATGCGTGCATATGTAAGGGTGATACCGAGTCCAAAATCCTGATTCTAGCTTTGGACTCGGACTTGGAAGTCCGAGTCCAGTGCAGGACTTGGACTTGCGAGTCCGAGTCCAGGACTCGCGAGTCCAGGACTCGCGATTCTACTGAGACTTGGACTCACGATTCCTGGACTTCAACATAGTAAGGTTGGAGCTTAGGCCTCATTTTTTCATACAGGCATGCATTCTATTTCCATGTTTCCTCTATTCATGTCCTCTTCTAGGTCATATTGCTTGATAATCCAATGCCATCTAGTGCTTTTGTGTGCAATGTTAGAACTTCATGGACTCAAGACCAGACTTGCGAGTCCGAGTCCAGGCTCAATGACAGACTTAGACTCGCGAGTCCGAGTCTGGACTCGGAATCCCAGATCTGTCAAGCCGAGTCTCCTGGACTTGGTATCACCCTATCACATATGCAACATATTTGTATGACATGCATGTACGTATGTATGGCATGCATGCAGGTATGTATGACACGCATGTAGGTTTGTATGGCATGCATGCCGGTATGTATGGCATGCATGTAGGTATGTATGGCATGCATGTAAGTTTGTATGACTTGCATGCAGGTATGTATGGCATGTATGTAGGTATGCATGGCATGCATGCAGGTATGCGTGGTATGCATGCAAGAATGCATGACATTCAAGAACGTATGCATGGCATGCATTCAGGTATGTATGGCATGCATGCAGGTATGTATGGCATGCATGAAGGTATGTATGGCATGCCTATAAGTATGTATGGCATGCATGCATGTATGTATGGCATGCATGGAGGTATGTATGGCATGCATGTACGTATATAGGACATGCATGGATGCATGTATGGCATGCATGGAGGCATGTATGACATACATGCAGGTATATATGCCATGCATGCAAGTATGTATGGCATGCATACAATTATGTATGGAATGCATGCTAGTATGTATGGCATGCATGTAGGTATGTATGCCATGCATGCACATATGAATTCTATGCTTGCAGGTATGTATGGCATGCATGCATGAATGTATGGCATGCATGCTAGTATGTACGGCATGCATGTAGGTACGTATGGCATGCATGTTGATATGTATGACTTACTTGCAGGTATGTATGGCATGCATGCATGTTTGTATGGCATTCATGCCGGTATGTATGGCATGCATGTAGGTATGTATGGCATCCATGCAGGTATGTATGGCATGCATGCAGGTATGTTTGGCATGCATACTCGTTTGTATGGCATGGATGCAGGTATGTATGGTATGCATGTAGGTATGTATGGCATGCATGCAGATATGTATTGCATGCATGCTAGTATGTATGGCATGCATGCATGTATGTCAGGAATGCATGCAAGTATGTATGGTATCCAGATAGTATGTATGGCATGCACGCAGGTATGTATGGCATGCATGGAGGTATGTATGGCATGTATGCAGATATATATGGCATGTATGGAGGAATGGATGGCATGCATGCATGTACGTATGGCATGCATAGAGATGTGTATGGCATGCATTCAGGTATGTATGGCATGCATGTCGGTTTGTATGGCATACATAAAGGTATGTATGGCTTGCGTGTAGGTATGTATGGCATGGATGCAGGTATGTATGGCATGTATGTACGCATTTATGGCTTGCATGCATGTATGTATGGCATGCATGCAAGCTTGCATGAAATGTCTGTAGGTATGCGTGACATGCATGCACGTATGCATGGCATACAAGCATGTATGCATTGCATGCATGCACGTGTGTATGGCGTGCTTGCAAGCATGTATGACATGCAGAAAGCTATGTATGGCATGCATGCACGTATGTATGGAATGCATGCAGGTAGGTATGGCATACATGTGGGTATGTATTGCTTACATGGAGATGCGTATGGCATGCATGCAGGTCTGTATCACATGTATGAGGGTGTGTATGGCATGCATGCTAGTATGTATGGTATTTATGCACGTATATATGGCATGCATGCAAGTATGTATGACATACATGTAGGTATGTAAAGCATGTATGCAGGGATGTATGGCATGCATGCAGGTATGTATGACATGCATGAAGGTATGCATGGCATACATGCAAGTATGTGTTGTATGGTGTGTATGAAGGTCTACATGGCATGCATGCAGGTATGTATGGTACGCATGCATATATGTATTGCATGCATGAAGGTATGTATGGAATGCATGAAGGTATGTATAGCTTACATGCAGGTATGTCTTGCATGCATGCAGGTACATATGGCATGCATGCAGTTTTGAATGGCATGCATGCACGTATGTATGGCATGCATGCAGGTATCTATGGCATGCATGCAGGTATGTATGGCATGCATGCATGTATGTATGGCATGAATGGAATTATGTATGGCATGCATGTAGGTATATAAGGCATGTATGAGTGTATGTATGACATGCATGCAGGCATGTATGGCATACATGTAGGTATGTATGGAATGCATGCAAGTATGTATGGAAAGCATACAGGTATGTATGGCATGCATGCTAGTATGTATGGCATACACGAAGGTATGTATGCCATGCATACAGGTATGTATAGAATGCATGAAGGTACGCATGGCATGCTTGCATGAATGTATGGCATGTATGCTGGAATGTATGGCATGCATGCAAGTATGTATGGCATGCATGCAAGTATTTATGACTTGCTTGCAGGTATGTATGGAATGCATGCAGGTTTGTATGGCATTCATGCCGGTATGCATGGCATGCATGTAGGTATGTATGGCATGCATGCAGGTATTTATGGCATGCATGTAGGTATGTTTGGCATGCATGCAGGAATGTTTGGCATGCATGCAGGTATGTATGGTATGTATAGAGGTATATATGGCATTCATGCAAGTATGTATAGCATGTATGCAGGGATGTATGGCATACATGCAGGTATGTATGGCATGCATGGAGGTATGTATGGCATGTATGTAGATATGCATGGCATGTATGGAGGAATGGATGACATGCATGCATGTACATATGGCATGAAACCAGGTATGTATGGCATGCATTCAGGTATGTATGGCATGCATGCCGGTTTGTATGGCATGCATGAAGGTATGTATGGCTTGCTTGTAGGTATGTATGACATGGATGCAGGTATGTATGGCATGTATGTATGCATGTATAGCTTGCATGTATCTATGTATGGCATGCATGCAGGTTTGCATGACATGTTTGTAGGTATGCATGGCATGCATGCAGGTATGCTTGGCATGCAAGCACGTATGCATAGCATGCATGCAAGAATGTATGACATGCATGCAAGCATGTATGACATGCATAAAGGTATGTATGGCATGCATGCAGGTATGTATGGCATGCATGCAGATATGTATGGCATACATGTAGGTATGTATGGCTTCCATGCAGGTACGTATGGCATGCATGAAGGACTATATCACATGTATGAAGGTTTGTATGGCATGCATGCTGGTATGTATGGTATGTATGCAGGTAGATATGTGATGCATGCAAGGATGTATGGCATGCATGTAGGTATGTATAGCATGTATGCAGGGATGTATGGCATACATGTAGGTATGTATGACATGCATGAAGGTATGCATGGCATGCATGCAGGTATGTATGGTATTGTGTGTATGAACGTCTGCGTGGCATGCATGCAGCTATGTATGGTACGTATGCATATATGTAGTCTATGCATCAAGGTATTTATGGCATGCATGAAGGTATGTATGGCATGCATTCAGGTATGTATGGCATGTATGCAGTTACATATGGAATGCATGCGGTTATGAATGGCATGCATGTAGGTATGTATGGCATGCATGTTCGTATGTATGGCATGCATGCATGTATGTATGGCATGAATGGAATTATGTATGGCATGCATGTAGGTATATAGGGTATGTATGGATGTATGTATGGCATGCATGCTGGCATGTAAAACATACATGTAGGTATGAATGGCATGCATGCAAGTATGTAGGGCATGCATACAGGTATGTATAGTATGCATGCAGGTACGTATGGCATGCTTGCATGAATGTATGGCATGCATGCTGGTATGTATGGCATGCATGCAGGTATGTATGCCATGCATGCAAGTATGTAGGACTTGCTTACAGGTATGTTTGGCATGCATGCAGGTTTGTATTGCATTCATGCCGGTTGTATGGCATGCATGTAGGTATGTATGGCATGCATGCAGGTATGTATGACATGCATGCAGATATGTTTGGCATGCATGCAGGTGTGTGTGGAATGCATGCAGGTATGTATTGCATGCATGGAAGTATGTATGGCATGCATGCATGTCCGTAAGGAATGCATGCAGGGATGTATGGGATGCATACAACATGTATGGCATGCATGCAGGTATGTATGGCATGCATGGAAGTATGTATGGCATGTATGCAAGTACGTATGGCACGTATGGAGGAATGTATGGCATGCATGCATGTACGTAGGGCATGAGTACAAGTATGTATGGCATGCATTCAGGTATGTATGGCATGCATGCCGGTATGTATGGCATGCATACAGGTAAGTATGGCTTGCTTGTGGGTGTGTCTGGCATGGATGCAGATATGTATGGCATGTTCGTACGTATGTATGGCTTACATGCATGTATGTATCGCATGCATGCAGGTTTGCATGAAATGCATGTAGTTATGCGTGGCATGCATGCAGGTATGCACAGCATGCAAGCATGTGTGCAAAGCATGCATGCACATATGTTTGGCATGCATGCAGGTATGTACGGCATGCATAAGGGAATTTATGGCATGCATGCAGGTATGTATGGCATGAATGCAGGTATGTATGGCGTACATGTAGGTATGTAAGGCTTATATGCAAGTATGTATGGCATGCATGTAGGTCTGTATCACATACATGAAGGTTTGTATGGAATCCGGGTTGGTATATATGGTATGTATGCAGGTATATATGGCATGCATGCAGGTATGTATAGCATGTAAGCAAGAATGTATGGCATGCATGCAGGTATGTATGGCATGTATGAAGGTATGCATGGCATGCATGCAGGTATGTATGGAATGGTGTGTATGCAGGTCTGCATGGCATGTATGTAGGAATGTATGGTATGCATGCATATATGCATTGCTTGCATGAAGGTATGTATGGCATGCATGCAGGTATGTATGGCATGCATGCATGTATGTATGGCATGTATACAAGTGTATATGGCATGTATGCAATTATGAATGGCATACATGCATGTATGTATGGCATGTATGCACGTACGTATGGCATGTATCTAGGTATGTATGGCATATACACACGTATGTATGGCATGCATGCTGGCATGTATGGCATGCATGCAGGTATGTATGTTACGCACGAGGAATTCATGGCATGCATGTAGGTACGTATGGCATGCATGAAGGTACCTATGGCATGCATGTAGGCGTGTATGGCATGCATGCACGTATGCATGGCTTAAATGCAGGTATATATGGCATGCATGCAGGTATGTATCGCATGCTTGGAGGTATGTATGAAATTCATGCTGGTATGTATGGCATGCATGCATGTATGTATGGAATGCATGTAGGTATGAATTGCATGCATTTAGGTATGTATGGCATGCATGCAGGTAGGTATTGCTTGCATGGGGGTATGTATGGTATGCATGCAGGTATGTTTGGCATGCATGTAGGTATGTATGGCATGCATGGAGATATGTATGGCATGCATGCAGGTATGTATGGAATGCATGCAGGTATATATGACACACATGACGGTATGTATGGTATGGATGCAAGTATGTATGGCATGCATGCAGGTATGTATGGCATGCATGCAAGTATGTATGGCTTGCATGCAAGTATGTATAGCATGCTTGTAGGTATACATGACATGCATGCAGGTATGCCTTGTATGCATGGAGGTTTGCATGGCATGCAAGCACGTATGCATGGCATGCATGCAGGTATGTATGGCATGCATGAAGGTATGTATGACATGCATGAAGGTATGTATGGCATGCATGCAGGTATGTATGGCATGCATGCAAATATGTGTGACATGCATGGATGTATGTATGGTGTGCATGCATGTATATAGGGCATGCATGGTGGCATGCATGGCATGCATGCAGGTATGCATGGCATGTATGGAGGTATGTATGGCATGCATGCAGGTATGTATGGCATGCATACAGGTATACATGGCATGCATGCTGATATGTTTGGCAATCATTTAGGCATGTATGCCATGCATGCAGGTATGTATGGCATGCATGCAGGTATGTGTGGCATCTTGCATGAATGTTTGGCATGCATGCAAGTATGTATGGCATGCATACAGGTATGTATGGCATGCATGGAAGTCTGTGTGGTTTGTTTGCAGGTATGTACGGCATGCATGCAGGTATGTACGGCATGCATGCAGGCAAGAAAAATCTGGAAATGTATTCATGAGAACAAGATTTGTTATGGAGGTATCAACTTGAAACTATTACACATCAACATTGAAAATAATGACTATAATATTTGAGGGTATACCCCATCATTTAGGTTTTAGAATAGAAAATATCCTAATAATTGGACTCAAATAGTCAAACGATATTGGAAACAAATTCCTTGCAATGTTTTAGAAAAAAAAAGTGTATGAAAAAAATTTGAATTTGAAAACTACATGAAAATAATTTTTTAAAATTACCATGGATTTTTCTAACAATGAGAAAAACTAGCTAAACTTTGAAAATGTAATCTTTACATACTTGTACTATCATTCAGATATTGATGAATTTTATCAATAGAAAAAGAAACAGTCTGAAACAAAGGTAGAAATATTTATTATCCATAAAGTTAAAACACCAATAATCACTAAAATAGTTAAAAAAGAACAGAATTGAAAGAAAAAAAAAGTAAGAATGGGTACCTTTGTGTTGGATTTTCCAAGGTAAATATGACAAACATAATACAAAACAAAATATAAAACATGATAAAACCCGTAAAGCAGCGGACCCGGTAACGTAATGTAATTAGGTATGTTACGTCACCGAGAAGTTTTGTTTTCCTATTTGAGAAAATGGATATAAATCATACGAATTAAAAGCAAGCTTTTGTAATTTAGTCAAAATCGGAATGCAAAAGGAAATACAGAGAGAATCTACTCATAAACACAAATAACTTTCATATATATCTAGTTAAATATGAAAAGAACGTATTCTCTTTGCTCAAGATTCAACACCCAAGAATATTTTTTTACAAGGTTGTTAGAAGATTGACACATTAAACAACGTATTCTCTTTGCTCAAGATTCAACACCCAATAATATATTTTTACAAGGTTGTTATAAAATTAGCACATTAAACTATTGCAACAAGTAATTTTTATTATTAAAATTTCATAATAAAATAGAAACTATTTTCTAAAAAATTGTTACAGTTGAATTTTTTTAATTCCACTATCAAAATCTGTTTCTGTAGAAGGTTATCTTATCGTACATGAAGAAAGTCTTCTTCTCAATGATTTACTTTGATTCAAAATCTTAGAAGCTTTAACTTAATCAGAAGAGGTGGACAATAATTAGCCAAAAAATTTAATATTAGATGAAAAAAAGCAAAACAAGTGAGGTGACCAAAAAGTTATATTTCTTGAAAAAATCCATTTCCTAACAAAAAACAAACGAGTGTTTTCTTTTTATGGCTAGATGATATGTATGCATGTCCATATGATATGTATACATGTCTATATGGTGTGCATGCATGCATGTATGGTTGTTTGCATGTTTGTTTGGTATATATGCATGCATGTATGGTGTGTATGCATGTATGTATGGTATGTATGCATGTGTATATCGTCCGTATGCATGTCTGTACGAAATGTATGCATAACTGTATGGTATGGTACATATATATGTCTGTATGGTATGGTGCGTATGCATGTCTGTATGGTATGGGACGTATACATGTCTGTATGGTATGATACGTATGCATGACTGTATGGTATGGTATGTATGCATGTCTCTATGGTATGGTACGTATGCATGTCTGTATGGTATGGTACCTATGCATGTCTGTATAGTATGGGACGTATGCATGTCTATATGGTATGGTACGTATGCATGTCCATATGGTATGGTACATACAAAAATCTGTTTGGTTTGGTACGTATGCATGTATGTGTGTAATAGTACGTATGCATGTATGTATGACATGGTGTGTATGCATGTCTGTATGGTATGGTATGTATGCATGTTTGTTTGATAAGGTATGTATGTTTGTCTATATGGTATGGAATGTATGCATGTCTGAATGGTATGCTATTGGTATGGCGTGTCTGCATGTCTCTGTGGTATGGTATATATGCAGGTCTATACAGTATGGTATGTATGCAGGCTTGTATGGTATGGTATGTATGCAGGTCTGTATGGTACATATGAAGGCTGGTCTGGCATGGTATGTATGCATGTTTGCATGGTATGGTATGTATGCAGGTCTGTATGGTATGGTATATATACAGGTCTGTATGGTATGTATACAGGTCTATGGTATGTATGCAGGTTTATGTGGAATGTATTTAGGCTTGTATGGCATGTGTCCAGGTATATATGGCATGTATACAGGAATGTATGGCATGTATGCAATAATCTATGGCATGTATGAAGGTACTTATGACATTAATGTAGGTATCTATGGCATGTATACAGGTATCTATGAGATGTATGTAGATATGTATGGCATGCATGCAAGAATGTGTCGCATGCATGCACGTATGTATGGTATGCATGCAACTATGTATGGCATGCATGCAGGTATGTACGACATGCATTAAGGTATGTATGGCATGCATGCAGGTATGTATGGCATGCATGCAAGTATGTATGGCATGCATGCAAGTATGCATGGCATGCATGCAGAAATGTAAGGCATGCACGCAGGTATGTATGGCATGCATGCAGGTATATATGGCATGCATGCAGGTATGTATAGCATGCATGCAGGTATGTATGGCATGCATGCAGGTCTGTATTGCATGCATGCATGCAGGTATGTATGACATGCATGTAGGTATGTATGGCATGCATGCAGGTATGTATGACATGCATGCAAGTATGTATGGCATGGATGGAGTTATGTATAGCATGTACGCATGTATGTGTGGCATGCATGCAGGTATGTCTGGCATGCATGCAGGTATGCATGACATGCATTTAGGTATGTATGGCATGCATGCAGGTATGTATGGCATGCATAAAGGTGGGTATGGCATGCATGCAGGTATGTATGGCATGCATACATGTATGTATGGCATTCATACAGGTATGTATGGCATGCATGCAGGTACGTACATATGGTATGCATGCACGTACGTATGGCATGCATGCTAGTACGTATGGCATACACGTGGATATGTATGGCATGCATGAACGTATGTATGGCATGTATGCAAGTATGTATGGCATGCATGCTAGTTGTATGGCATGCATGCAAGTATGTATAACATTCATGTAGGTATGTAAGGCATGCTTGCTGCTATGTATGGCATGCATGCAAGTATGTATGGAATGCATGCAGGTATTTATGGCATGAATGCAGGTATATATGGCATGCATGTCGGTATGTATGGCATGCATGCAAGTATGTATAGTATGCATGTAGGTATGTATGGCATGCATATAGGTATGTATGGATTGCATGTAGGTTTGTTTGGCAGGCATGCAAGTACGTATGGCATGCATGCAAGTATGTATGGAATGCATTCACGTATGTCTGGCATGCATGCACGTATGCATGGCATACATGCAGGTATATATAGCATGCTCGCAGGTACGTATGGCATACATGCAGGTATGTATGGGATGCATGCAGGTATGTATGATATACATGAAGGTATGTATGGTATGCATGCACGTATGTATTGCATGCATGCAAGTATGTGTGGCATGCATGTAGGTATGTAGGGTATGCATGCACGTATGTATGGCATGCTTACAGGTATGTATAACATGCATGCAGGTATGTATGGCATGCATGCAGGTATGTATTGCATACATGCAGGTCGGAATGGCATGCATGCAGGTACGTAGGGCATGCACATAGGTATGTATGGCATGCATGCACATATCTATAGCATGCATGTAAGTATGTATGGCATGCATGCAAGTATGTATGGCATGCATGCAAGAAAATATGACAAGCATGCATGTATGTATAACATGCATGCACGTATGTATGGCATGCATGCCGCTATGTATGGCATGCATGCCAGTATGTACAGCATACATACATGTATGTATGGAATGCATGCAGATAGGTATGGCATGTATGCAGTTATGCATGCCATGCATGCAGGTATGTATGACATGCATACACATATGCATGGCATCCATGCATGTACTATAGCATGTATACAGGTATGTATGGCATGCATGTAGGTACATATGGTATGCATGGAGGTATGTATGACATGTATGCAGGTTTGTATGGCATGCATGCAGGTACACGTGGCATGCGTGCACGTACGTATGGCATGCACGTAGGTATGTATGGCATGCATGCAAGTGTCTATTGCGTGCATGTAAGAATGTATGGCATGCATGCAGGTATGTATGGCATGCATGCGCGTATGTATGGAATGCATGTGGAATCTATGGCATGCTTACAGGTATGTATAGCATGCATGCAGGTATGCATGGAATGTATGCAGGTATGTATGGCATGCATGCACATATTGTTAGCTACTGAGCTAACCACCTCCGGCAGAGAAGCCGCGAAACCAAAAAAGCTCACAAAGGTTTTTACACCTTCTTCCTTTGCAGGTATGTGTCGTGCACCCCAAACTTAATCAGGCATACACTTCACCTTCAAGAGTACTAACGCCTTAGCATTACATCTCAAGAAGAGCTCAAGTCGTCAATACGCAAGAGAGCATCAAGCAAGGGTTGATTGATCAGCATGCCAGACAAGTCCTTTTATAGCTGTCTGTCCAGTCCTAGAACTCAAAAGCACATTCCTGGGAAGTGGCGTGAACCAGCCACGTCACCAATAGACTTGTACTGTGGGCTTGACACATAAGCATCCTAGTGTCAAGGTGACAGACCAACCATGTAGCGTCCAAGAAGCTACGGACTTTCTTTCTTGGAAGCTTCCACAGCAAACAAGATATGCATGGGGCCAGGATCGACCTCATGACCTCTCACTTGGCCAAATCAACAA
>SZWC01000467.1:68128-101086 GCA_023375785.1 Penium margaritaceum
ACATACACACACATACACACTTACAAACACACACACCCATACACACACACATAGATATACACACACACACACATAGTCACACACACACATATACAGAGACACACATACACACACACATACACACACACATACACACACACACGTGTGGGCACACACACACGCTTGCACGCACTCATGTGCAAGTGCATACCACTCGTACGTGCATATGACATGGTGGAAAACGAGCCCAGAGCGGTCAAATGATATGCGTACAAGCAATGCATTTCATCAAAACACTGAGGTTTAATGAGATCCAGAGGGAAGCGAGATTGGCGGGTCAGAGGGAACATTGGACAGAAAGAGTACCCACATTGCATAGCATTGTATGGCATTGCATTGCATCGCATTGCATGGCATCGCATCGTATTGCAATGCATCGCATTGCATCACATTGCATCGGATTGGATCACATCCGCCAAACATGTCCCAGCAGCGAGGGAACTGTGAGGGCAGCAGCGTCGCTTTGAGCCATCACAAGAAGGATACGGCAGAGGTTCAGGGCATAGGTGGGCAACGGTGGCTTGTCCTACGACGGCAACCCCACACAAATACAGCAGATTGGATGTCAGGGTTCAAGTGATTGCACGACAGCGGCAACAGGTCTACATAGGCAAAACCTCGGCAGCCACAACCTCCAACTCCGCCGCCAACACCGCCGCCCAACGCCGCCGCTGTTACTGCTGAGCTCGCATCCGCTTGGGGCACCACTGGCAGTGCTCGCACTCGCCCGAGCACCTTGCGTCTGCTGCATCTACAGCTGTACACCAACACTCCCAGCAGCACTAGGGGTGGTGACAGCAGCAGAAGCAGTAGTATCAGCGTCAGCAGCACAGCACTGCCACGTCTTGGCTTTCGGCGCCAGCACTTGCACCGCCTGCACCTGATCAAAACATCCCAGCAGCTGTGCCAGCTCAGCCACCACGTCAGCCCTGGCTGCCACCACTGGCAGCCCTCCTATAAACAGCCGCACTACCGCAGGGGGCATCTCTGGGCTTGAGGCAGGCTCTGAAGCCGGCTGCTGTTACTCATGCTTCTCCTGCTGCGGCTGTTGGTGCTGCTCCTGCTGCTGCCACTGTGGTCCATGCTGCAGGTGGTGAGGGACCTCATCTACGACCTCAAGCCTACCGCCGTTACGAGCTAGTCTCCTCCTCCTCCTCCTCCTCATCCTCCTCCTCCTTCTCCTCCTCCTACTTCTCCTCCTCCTCCTCCTCTTCCTCCTCCTCCTCCACACTGGACAGTCGTCAGATTCCCAACTCCATGGAATCTGCAATGCCTCGTTCTCCAACTTGGTATTTAGGGTGTGTTTTGTGCGGCACGATTTACAAACATTCTCGACCTCGGTCGATTGTCTGAACAGTGTCTAGTGGATGATCGGCTGAGGTCGAGTTGTTTGCGGGATACACCGACGAAGTCGAGGTCGTGTAGCTTGGAGGACAGGGCCCGTAAATCGTGCCACGCCAACCATACCCTTAGAATTTAGGAGTCATTTTCATCGATTTCCCAACTGGAACACGTTCGCAGTTGGTAGACGAACTTTCAAGGCTCTGGACCGCAATAGGTTTTAACTATTCTTGAGGGAGGGAAAAATCGGCTTGCGAGTTGACAAACGCAAGCGAGGCCCAATAAAAAACGCACAATTGCACATTGTCCCTGGCGAAGTTCACGAATCCATTTGCCGCGATTTCTACCACCGATGAATTGATTTATGCCTCTGTGGTACAGTTATTATTTAAATTGATCGATTACATATTTTTAGAACTAGGTTTTTGAAGGGTCTGCAACTTACATTTTGACTATGTCTCTAGCGTCAGAAACATGACATTTCAACCAACACCGCCGGCAGCTGGGGCTCATCACCATCTTCTTCAGATTCTTTAAAATTGGCATAACTACCTTTGCTCCGGCATTGCAGCCCTCACGACGTCCCCTCCATGTTGATGTCGTCCCTACCTGAACGGTTCCTCTGTTTGCATCTTGTTTGAACCGCCAATGTAGTGGCAGGTAAGGTTCTGACCGGTTTTGGGTTCGGCACGCTGCCTGCCATGACACTGGCAGAAGTTCGAGGCCGGCCAATACAAAAATACAAAAAAGGCGTCAGAATAGGGCATGAGCTGAACGTGCTGGACGCCCAAGTTTGAACCGTTGCGGGATCCCGTGAAATGGAACCGATCCCGCCAACGTGTAGTGACATTTATAAGGTCACAAACCTCTTTGTGTCCATCCCTGTCATCACAATATGCCATTGTTTACTTTGGCCAGTTTGAGTACACAATATGCCGAAAGACCAAGTGTTTTACACAGACTAGGTCACTTTCCCAACACTCATGTACGTCAGGGGTTTAACACTAGAATCCCAAAAAACTTGTAAATGAATTCAACACTAAAAGTACACGTACTGAAAGAAAAAGGGACACCTATTCACACCCACGTAGTACATGTAGGGTTTTCATGTACATCTGAAGAAAATTCTCCCCAATCCATCTCAAGTTGTCCATAAATTGACAGTTATAAATTGCATACCGACATAAACTATCATTAAAGGTATGAATATCACCAAGCAACATGCAATGTGTTTGGCTATATACAAATGACCACCACCCAGTGCAACTACAGAAAACGACCGCGAGAGTGTAGGGGAGAGATCTCTTCATGCATGCCCAAGACTGACCTTGTTTTGGCTCTCCATGAACACACAAAGCACGTAGTGGCACCGCAAAGAGGAATCATTTGCACCATGCTTCCCTGTCTTCCTACGTACAGATGGTGCTCACATGCAACATCTTATCAGTAGAAGGAGCAACAGAATGGCACAGAGAGAGAGCAAGAGATAAAGAGAGAGAGAGAGAGAGAGAGAGAGAGAGAGAGAGAGAGAGAGAGAGAGAGAGAGAGAGAGAGAGAGAGAGNACAGATGGTGCTCACATGCAACATCTTATCAGTAGAAGGAGCAACAGAATGGCACAGAGAGAGAGCAAGAGATAAAGAGAGAGAGAGAGAGAGAGAGAGAGAGAGAGAGAGAGAGAGAGAGAGAGAGAGAGAGAGAGAGAGAGAGGGAGCTTGTTGAGAGTGGTTGCGAGTAGAATCATGCCACCAATGACTTCTATGATCATGGCCTTGGACCAGAATGGAGTCCTACCTCATCACCCAAAGTGCTACCTGCACATTCAGCATAAACAGTGGTTGTACAAATTATCTTTCCACTTTCACCCTCACCTGGTTTTGATCTTTTTGGTAAGGATTCTTTGGCCCTCGTCGAATTCTGTCAAATGCTTCTCGGTAAGGTCTTTCATTATGACATCCCTTCCAATGTCAGAGATTTCAATGGACACACGTTCAATGGGCACACTTTCAGTGGGCACACGTTCACATGTTGCCATCAAGTCGTAGAGATGGCTCCCATCAATTTCCAAAACGGATACCTGCATGACCAACATCAAACTTTTGGTAAAGAAGAGCACGCATCACAATACCAGAAGTGACCAGATTCGTCGAGGTGCATGGACTGAACATGCATCACAGGTTCATCACTGATACAAGTACAACCTTTGGCATGCCAAAAATAGGCACAGAAAATGTGCAAATTATGGTGGCCCCACACCTTGAAGGTAACGTTACTGAGAGTGGAGTCCTGAAGGGGAGCACGGAGGATCCGCAAAATGATTTCGTGGCCCTTTGGACCTCCTTCAAAACACCCCACCATCGTGTGTGTCTTGCATGAAACCGTCACGCCGTAGTTGAGAAACACTATCTACTGTGAACATAGGCAGACTGCTCGTTTAGTTGCTCTTTTGGCACCAGAAGTGGTGACATTTTAAGGGTAGCAAGACTACCCTCAAAGAAGAAGAACATGTCCTCTTTCAATCCGTAATAGAATCCTTCTAGAAGCTTCATATCTTCCCATTTTTTTGTACCAATCCCCGTAGCACACACAAGTTTCCTCTCTAGATGTTATGGGAAGGAGGAATATGTAACGGCTTGTAAGAAGAAGAGACACTCACCTTGACTCCCTCCAAAGCGTCAAATAGGAGGGAACACACTTGGGTATACAGATAATCATGTGAGTGCTCCAGGCGTACGATTTCACTAAACTTGAAACCGTGGTTCACACCTACCAGGTTAAATGATCATACATGTCCAACATGTTCCATGTTTTATCAGAATTACTGTTCCACCGATTTGTGCACGCACACGGCAGAGCTCACAATGACCAAGTTGACTGCACCAACCCTTGGCCTACATTTTCATTCAAAACTTCATGTGAACCTGCATGCGTATCTACAACTCCTTCTACATCTACATATGTACTTGCATCTGCATATCCATCAGCATCTGCATCTGCATCATCCCTTCGTTCAAAAGCCCCTCCCCTACCAGAGTTTACATCCAACTAATCCTTTCCAACCACCTCCACGCATCACGTTCAAGCTACTCAGTGTCCACACTCACCCTCCAGATTCAAAATGATCTCTGTTGAAGTGTGTGGATTGGGGAACCAAAGGACACTGCCTATCTCTCTTGGCTGTAGTAGAGGTCAAGTGCGACAAAGGACTCTGTTGTTGCCACGTACATCCTAAAAAATACCATGGTAGACTCTACCACACACTCAGAAATCACGAGCACGTTTGCTGGCTACTCAAAATCATACGGCAAAAATACAACACAACGCACACAAAGTCTCTCTATCCCGAATCAACACCCCCACGGGGGAGTTGAAGTGTGCAATTGTGGCCTCACGGAGATTGCCTGCACGTTTTGTTTGCGTTCATGCTTTAGAGCCACAATACGCATGCGCTTCTCCAGCTTTACCTTCTCAGCCTCTGCCATCTTCAACAGCTCCACTTTCGCCTCCAGTGCCTTCTGTAAGGTCTATGTTGTCGCCACCACGTCACACAATTAAAGATGCAGCATTTCTATTGCTGTAGCATCTCCGTCCTCTTGCCTTGCCCCCGGGTTTAGCTGCCTCTACAAGACGAGAAGGAGACACGCCAAGATGAGATGAAACAAACACAAACCACGGAAAAAGGTCTATACGGACACGGATACCACACGACAGAAAAGAAAGTTTCCCGAATCTCTCTTCTGTGAGGCTCAGCCTTAGAGCGAACAAAGACTCAAGAATGATAACTGATGCAGTATGCTGCATAAAAAATTATGATGTGATGATGAGTGAGCGCACGTGGCTATGGGCTAAATGAACATGACAAAGAAAGGATACCGTGTTCATGCACAATCTAGCTTCAGTGCTCATCCAAAATCAAACACATCCAAGCACACACCTTATGTTCCTCAGAAGACTAACGTTCGCCACATCCTTCTGACTTTGGTGTTGTATCCCTGTCCTCGTCCTTGCGCTTCATCATTTCCCTTAATCTAGCACAATCGAACGACAACCGTTCATTCTCCTCCTTTAGCCATTGCAATGTCCCATCATGGCCATCGTGATCTTCTTTCAGTGCCTCCACTCCGAACACCGCATCTTCCCTCTCATCATCATCATCTCCCACCTTCTCTCTAATAGCGGCACAGATGTTCTCCAATCCTCTCAGGTATTCTTCTTTCCCTTTCTTCTCACCTCCACCGAATCTTTCTCTGTCTAGACTGCCAGTCAATAGGAAGTGAATAGCAGCAGCCACACGAGCACTGGTGTCTGCATGTGATACCTCTTGCTTCCTGAATAACTCTGATCGCTTGTCCTGTCATGTAGCCTTTGTCGCTGCTCGCGCAACACCCTCCACTCCTTTTGCCATCAAAAGAGCTCCCAACACGATGATCATGTCCTTGTCCATGTCCTCCCAAACCCTCAGGTTACGTACTACAAGATGTTCCACAGTTCTTGTCCATTCATCCAGATTTCTGTGGGCCAGCGTAAAGAATTGAGGAACTTGCCTCTTGTTCCTTCCGCTTAAACTACTGTTGTTGCTGTTGCCGCTTTCTCGAACTTCGCAAAGAAAACGATGAAATCTCTAGCTTCTTTGGCGATTGCCTAAAGCTCTTCCGTCTCATCTCCTACCAGCATGCCCTTGTGACCATTCCCCGTACCCTGCTCATCGCTCCCGTTGCCAACTTGGAGTACTCTTCACACTCTGCGCCTATGACCGCCTCAGAGCTGCATTCACTTTACGCAACAAACACCATTGCACATTGGATCGAGTCATTGGATGAGCAAAGCATTCAAAAATGGTTGCTGGCCACTGCATACAAAAGCATGTATTCAATCTCAGTCATCGATCCACATACCTTTGTCACCAGCGCAGTCCAAGCAGCATTCAACATACTTGTCTCACACTGTAATTCCTCCTTGTTTGTCTTGTTTAAGAAGGTGAGACCACACGCCATGCACGCTGTCACACAACGCAGCACAGGCAAAGGTATAATGAGGCACTTTCAGTACTTGGGTGGAGAGCACAGCACAGAAGTGGATGCGATGCAACGGTAGCGTTTAACTTAGAGTGACCAAGGACGAGTTGTTTTACGAGGAAAGCAGCACTCTGCGGGTTGGACTAACATGTTGTATTTTTAGCGTATCTTGGAAACCAACACCATTGAGCGTCACCCAACAATGTGCATTATCGACTGAAGTATTTTGCGACGATGGGTCGCACATAAGAACATTGTGGTTCTATTTCTGTCACTCATATAGTCTGTCACCTGTATTAGCCATGTGCATTTAAAACAAGACGTCCAGTTAGTGTGAGTGAATTTGTGATGGCCCAATATGGAATTTTCAAATGTTGAAGATGGAACTAAAGTGATGAAGACAACAGGTGGCACGACCACAAGCCGTGTGCAACCTTGTAGACGGATTTGGCCACACCGGCCTGCTGGACCTTTACACATCCTCCATGTGGTGAGAGGTGTCGCATTCCGGGCCATCAACCCAGTCATCCACGTCTTCACTCACCATGCACTACACAAAGATGAAAACGCAAGAAGTGTAAACTTAGGCGAGACTATGAGCACGACAGACAAGGGACAACCTGATTCAGATGTGCTATACGTGGCTCCCATCATGCAGCTAGACTCCAAACATATTCCTACCTCGTGTCCAGGAAGCCAAACCACAATGACTGGAAACAACAGCAGTAGTCCCGGCCATTCAGGTGCTCCGCATTTTCTTCTCTTGCTGCCTGCTTCCATGAGATCCAAACGACACACATCGCTCATGGCTTCAGCGTCTTGCGCAATGTTGGAAACCGAAGGTATCCTTTGACAACAGCAGGAGTGAACGTGGAGAAGTCGTTGGAGCACAATGGCTTGGGAGCCTGTGTCACTCGTCGTCGTCGTCAGTGGTCAGAGAGGTTACACATTAAGCAGAAATCAAACGAGCATTTTGTACTTGTGGATGGGCTATAGCAGCAGGGATCGTGGGGAGCAACGCACGGTGATACGCTTCGGAGCGAAGGACACTGATATTCCCGAGGTAGCCATGCGAGATGCGCTCGCATACAAGGTCGAGCAGGACCAGATGTAAAAGTTCTGTTCTTCTTTGTGGTGTGCCCCTGGTTGTTACGGAGGACAAGCTCCAAAGTTCTTTTTTAGGATTAAGTTGGAACAAGTTGTCATTGGTTTCTGGACCTGTTTTTCAGACGTTCGTTAAGTTGAATTTACATAATATAGTCTGTGGATCATTACCGTATGTACACATGATTATAATGTAAGCACGTTCCATGAACATTGACTTCAAATGTAGACTTCCAAATGTAATTCTATGGGACGTTTGCGGGGGAAAATCACATTCAATAGATTTTTGAAACAAAGGAGAAGATAAAAAGATATTATTCATCATGTTTTGAGGAAAATTGTTTTAGAGAAAATATAGTGGATAATACTCTTGATTCTCAAAATTGCCTATGTCTTTGTTTGTGACTACATAACCCTATGCGCTCTAGTACAACATTGGATCCCGAATTTTCTTTGGTTTTTACAATTATGTAAGTAGCAATTGTTTTTATTATATATGACATTTTTCTTCATATATTTCATGACAAAAAGTTAATCTCAAGCATACATTAGTTGCAATATCTTAGAAGATAGAATGATAAGTAGATCTCATCTTACTTCTTGCATTAAATTTTAGAATTCCAAAAATTCTTTGAAGAAAAATTAGGAAATGTATTAATGAAAACAAAATAAATTATGGAACTATCAACCTTAACTATTGCACATCAGTATTTCACGGTGTACTACATTGTTTATATTTAAGAATAAAATATCTTTTAATAATTAAACTAACACAATGAAATGATATTGGAAACATAATCCTCCTGATATTCTATAAAAATGTGTATAAAATTATTTAAATCGGAAAATCCTATGAAAATAAATTATTTATAGTACCATGGATGTTTTTAATTAATGACAAAAACTAGCTAAATTTTGGAAATTTAATGTTTACTTCATAACTTTACAGGCTTGTACTGTTATTCAGATAATGATCAATTTTATCTATGCAAAAAGAAACAGTCTGAAACAAGGATGGACGTTTTTATTATCAATTAAGTTTAGAAGTACCAACAATCACTAAAACAACAAAAAAGAATAAAGTTGAAAGAAAACTATTTTAGTTAAAACGGGTACCATTTCTTGGATTTCCCAAGGTGAATATGACAAATATAATGTAAAAAAAAATGTAATACTTGATAAATTTCGTAAAACATCAGACTCGGTAATGGAATGTAATAAGATACATTTTTTCACCGAGTAATTATTTTTCCTATTTGATAAAATGGATGGAAATCATAAAGATTAAAAATAAACTGTTGTACTTTAGTCAAAATCACACTGTAAAAGCAAATATTGAAAGAATCTACTCCTAAACATAAACAACTTTTAGATCCATCTAGCAAAATGTAAAAAGAACTTATTCTCTTTGCTCAAGATTCAACACCCAATAATACATTTTTATGAGGTTGTTAGAAGATTGGCACACTAAACTGTTAGAAGACGAACGTTTTATTTATAACATAATTGCTTCAATAGTAAAATTTAATAATAAAATAGAAAATATTTGCTAACAAATTTTTCAGTTTATTTTTTTAATTTCACTATCAAAATCTGATTATGTAGAAGGTTATCTTATAGTAAATGAAGAAAGTCTTCTTGTCAATGATTTGCTTCAATTCAGAATCTTAAAAGCTTTCACTTTAGCAGAAGAGGTGGACAATAACTAGCCAAAAAAATCAATATTAGATGAAAAAATGCAAAAGAAGTGAGGTGACTAAAAAGTTATCTTTCTTGTAAAATATCCATTTGCCTAGAAAAAAGAAACTAGTGTCCGTTTTCTATGGCCAATGCATAGAATAGAATATTTTGTTTGTATGAAAGGATTTTAGATCGCAACATGAAATAAAAATAGATTTAGTTTGTTGAGAATACATAGTTAGCTTGCACTTTTCTAAATTTAATTTGACACTCTATTGAGAAAGCCAGAGAAAGGTTAGATGCTTACAAACAAATTTAGATAAAATAGAGTAGAAACATATTCAATTCATTTTGCTTTGTTTGTCTATTACATGTAAAAGGAACAGGAGAGTGGAATGTTATGATAAGAAAATCACTTGTTCAAGGACCTCACAATATGTAAGAGAATTCACATATACATGCATGTATGCCTACATGCATGCATGCATGCATACATGTATGCATGCATCTGCGCAGATGCATGCATACAAGCATCTATGCATGTATGCATACATGTATGCATGTATGCATACATGTATGCATGTACGCATGCATATATGCATGTATGTCTGTATGTATCTGTGCATGTATGCAAGCATCTATGCATGTATGTATACATGTATGCATGTATGCATGCATGTATGCATGTACGCATGCATGTCTGTATGTATGCATGCATGTTTACATGTATGCATCCATGTGTGCATGTATGCATGTATGTCTATCTGCATGCATGCATGTCTCTATCTATGCATGTATGTCTGTATGTATGCATGCATGTCTGTATGTATGCATGCATGTCTGTTTGCATGCATGCATGTCTATATGATATGTATGCATGTCCGCATGGTATGTATGCATGTCTGTAGGATATGCATGCATGTATGTATGGTACGTATGTATGCATGTTTGGTATGTATGCATGTATGTATGGTATGTATGCATGTATGTATGGTATGTCTGCATATATGTATCCTACATATGCATGTTTGTATGAAAGGTATTCATGTCTGTATGTTATCGTACGTATGCATGTCTGTATGGTATGGTACGTATGCATGTCTGTATGGTATGAGACGTATGCATGTGTGTATGGTATTGTACGTATGCATGTCTGTATGGTATGGTATGTATGCATGTCTGTATGGTATGGTACGTATGCATAACTGTATGGTATGGTACCTATGCATGTCTGTACAGTATGGTACGTATGAATGTCTTTATGATATGGTACGTATGCATGTCCACATGGTGTGGTACGTATGCAAGTCTGATCGGTATGGTACGTATGCATGTCTGTATGGTATAATATGGATACATGTCAATATGATCTGGTATGTATGCATGTCTATATGGTATGGTATGTATGCATGCCTGTATGGTAAGATATGTATGCATGTCTATAGAGCATGGTATGTATGCTTGTTGAAACGGTATAATATTTGTATGGTATGTATGCATGTCTTTGTGGTATGGTATGTATGTATATCTGTGTGGTATGGTATATATGCAGGTCTGTATGGTATGGTATATATGCGGGTTTGTGTGGTATGGTATGTATGCGCATTTGTATGGTTTGGTATGTATGCACGTTTGTATGGTGTGGGATGTATACAGGTGTGTATGGTATGGTATGTATACAGGTCTGTATAGTATGTATACAGGTGTATGGTATGCATGCAAGTCTACATGGAATGTATGCAGGCTTGGATGGCATGTTTTCATGTCTGTATGGCATGTATACAGGTATGTATGGCATGTATGCAATCATCTATCGGATGCATGCAGGTACCTATGGCATGTATGTAATTATCTATGGCATGGATGCAGGTATCTATGATGTATGGAGATATGTATGGCATGCATACAAGCATGTATGGCATGCATGCACGTATGTATGGCATGCATGCCACTATGTATGGCATGCATGCAGATATGTATAGTATGCATGTAGGTACATATGGCATGCATGCAGGTATGTATGACATGCATTCAGGTATGTATGGCATGCATGCAAATATGCATGGCATGCATGCAGGTATGTATGGAATGCATGTAGGTACGTATGTAATGCATGCAAGTACGTATAGCATGGATACAGGTACATATGTCATGCACGCAGGTATGTATGGCATGCATGCAGCTATGTATGGCATGCATGAAAATATCTATGGCATGCATGCAGGTATGCATGACATGCATGCAGGTATGTATAGCATACATGCCGGTATATATGGCATGCATGCAGGTTTGTAAAGCATGCATAAAGGTATGTATGACATGCATGTAAGTATGCATGCATGGATGAAAATATGTATGGCATGCATGCAGGTATGTATAGCACGCATGTAGGTATGTATGGCATGCAGGCAAGTATGTATAGCATGCATGCAGGTGTGCATTGTATGCATGCAAGTATGTATGGCATGCATGCAGGTATGTATGGCATGCATGTAGGGATGCATTGCACGCATGCAAGTGTGTATGTCATGCATGCAGGTATGTATGGCATGCATGCAGGAATGTATGGCATGCATGCATGTATCTATGACATGCATGAAAGTATGTATCGCATGAATGAAGGTATTTATGGCAGGCATGCATGTATGTACGGAACGCATGCAAGTATGTATGATATGCATGCCGGTATATATGGCATGCATGCAAGTATGTATGGCATGTCAGTAGGAATGTATGGCATGCATGCAGGTTTGTATGGCATGCATGTAGTTGTGTATGGCATGCGTGCAGGTATGTATGGGATGCACGCGGCTATGTGTCGCATGCGTACACGTATGTATGGCATGCATGCAGGTATCTATGAGGTATGTATGGCATGCATGCAGGTATCTATGACTTGTATCCAGGTATGTATGACATGCATGCAGGTATGTATGGCATGAATGCAGGTATGTATGGCATGTATGTAGGTATGTATGGCTTACATGGAGGTATGTATGGCATGCATGCAGGTGTATATAGCATGCATGCAGGTATGTATGGCATGCATGCAGGTATGTTGACATGCATAAAGGTATGCATGGCATGCATGTGGGTATATATGGCATGCATGCAGATATGTATGGCATGTATGTAGGAATGTATGGCATGCATGCAGGTATGTATGGCATGCATGCAAGTATGTATGGCATGCATGCAAGTATGTATGGCATACATGGAGGTATGTATGGCATGCATGCAGGTATGTATGGCATTCATGCAGGTATTTATGGCATGTATGCAGGTATGTATGACATGCATGCATTTATGTATGGCATGCATGCACGTATGTATGACATGCATATAGGTATGTATGGCATGCATATAGGTAAGTATGGCAAACATGCAGGTATGTATGGCATGCATGTAGGAATGTAGGCATATATGCACGTACTCATGGCATGCATGTAGGTATCTATGGAATGCACGCAGGTTTGTTTGGAATGCATGCAAGTTTATATGGCATGCATGAGGTATGAATGGCATGCATGCAGGTATGTATGTCATGCATGCATGTATGTATGTAATGCATGCAGGTATGTATGGCATGTATGCTAGTATGTATGGCATGCACGAAGGTACGTATGGCATGTATGCAGTTGTGTATGACATGCATGTAGATATGTTTAACATAAATGTTGGTATGTATGGCATGCAGATAGGTATGTATGGCATGTATGTAAAGATGTATGCCATGCATGCAGATATGTATGGCATGCATATAGGTATGCATGGCATGCATATAGGTATATATGGCATGCATGCAGGTATGTATGGGATGTATGTAGGAATGTATGGCATGCATGCAGGTATGTATGGCATGCATGCAGGTATACATGATATGCATGCAAGTGTGTATGGCATACATGCAGGTTTGTGTGACATATATGCAGATATGTATGTCATGCATGCAGGTATTTATGGCATGCATGCACGTATGTATGACATGCATACAGTTATGTATGGCATGCATGCACACATGTATGGTATGCATACATGTATGTATGGCATGCATACAGGTAAGTATGACGTGCATGCAGGTATGTATGGTATGCACGTGGGTATGTATGGCATGCATGCAGGTATTTAGGCATGCATGCACGTATGTAGGACATGCATGCAGGTACGTATGGCATGCACCCAGGTATGTATGGCATGCATGCAAGTTTATTTGGCATGCATGAGGTATTTATGGCATGCATGTAGGTATGTATGTCATGCATGCAAGTATGAATGGCATGCATGCAAGTATGTATGGCATGCATGCACGTATGTATGTAATGCATACAAGTATGTATGGCATGCGCGAAGGTATGCATGGCATGCATGCAGGTATGTCTAACATGCATGCACATATATGGCATGCATTTAGATATGTTTAGCATGCATGCAGGTAGGTATGGCATGTATGTAGGTATGTATGGCATGTATGCAGCTATGTATGTCATGCATGCAGGTATGTATGACATGCTGGTAGGTACGTATGGCTTACATGCAGGTATGTATGGCATGCATGCAGATATGTATTGCATGCATGCAGGTATGTATGGCATGCATGCTGGTACGTATTGCATGTATGCAGGTACGTAACGCATGCATGCAGGTATGTATGGCATGCATGCTGATATGTTTGGCATGCATGCAGGTATGTATGGCATGCATGCAGGTACGTATGGCACGTATGCACATTTATGGTATGCATGCACGTCGGATGGCATGCATGCAGGTATGTGTGGCATGTACGCAAGGAGGTTTGGCATGCATACAGGTATCTATGGCATGCATGCAGGTTTGAATGACATGTATGCAGGTATGTATGGGATGTATGCAGGTATGTATGGCATGCATGTAGGTATACATGTTTTGTATGGAGGAACGCATGGCATGCATGTAGGTATGTATGGCAAGCATGCGGGTATGTATGGCATGCATGTAGGTATATATGGCATGCATACAGGTATATATGGCATGAATGCAGGTTTGCATGGCATGCGTGTAGGTATGTATGACATACATGCACGTATGTATGTTATGCATGCAGTTATGTATGGCATGTACGCAGGTATGTATGCCATGCATTAGGAGTTCATGGCAGGCTTGTAGATATGTATGGCATGCATAGAGGTATGTATGGCATGTATGTCGGTATGTATGGCATGCATGCACATATGCATTGCTTACATCCAGGTATGTATGACATGCATGCAGGTATGTATCGCATACTTGGAGGTATGTATGGAATTCGTGCAGGTATGTATGGCATGCATGCATGTATGTATCGCATGCATTTAGTTATGTATTTCATGCATGCAGGTATGTACGGCATGCATGTACGTATGTATGGCGTGCATGCACGTATGTAAGGCATGCATGAAGGTATGTATGGCATGCATGCAGGTATGTATGGCATGCATACATGTATGTATGGTATGCATGTAGGTATGTGTGGCATGCATGTAGGTATGTATGGCATGCATGCAGATATGTATAGCATGCATACAAGTATGTATGTTATGCATGAAGATATTTATGGCATGCATGTATATGTGTATGGCATGCATGCACATATGTAAGGCATGCATGCAGGTATGTATGACACGCATGTAGGTATGTATCGCATGCATGCCGATATGTATGGCATGCATGAACTTATGCATGGCCTGCATGTAAGTTTGTATGGTTTGCATGCAGGTATGTATGGCATGTATGTAGGTATACATGGCATGCATGGAGGTATGCGTGGTATGCATGCAGGTGTGCATGGCATGCAAGCACGTAGGTATGCAAGGCATGCATGCAGCTATGCGTGGTATGCATGCAGGTATGAATGGCATGCATGCATGTATATATGGCATGCATGCAGATATGTATGGCATGCATGAAGGTATGTATGGCATGCATGCAGTATGTATGGCATGCATGCATGTATGTATGGCATGCATGGAGGTATGTATGACATTCATGTAGGTATAAAGGGCATGCATGGATGCATGTATGGCATGCATGCACGCACGTATGGCATACATGTAGGTATGTATGGCATGCATGCTGGTAAGTACGGCATGCATGCAGATATGTATCGGATGCATGCATGTACGTATGACTTGCTTGGAGGTATGTATGGCATGCATGCATGTTTGTATGGCATTAATGCCGGTATGTATGGCATATATGTAGGTATGTATGGCATGCATGCAGGTATGTATGGCATGCATGCAGGTATGTTTGGCATGCATTCAGGTATGTATGGCATGGATGCAGGTATGTATGGTATTCATGTAGGTATGTATTGCTAACATGCAGGTATGTATGGCATGCATGCAGGTATGTATCGCATGCATGTTAGTAGTATGGCATGCATGCATGTATGTAAGAAATGCATGCAGGTATGTATGGTATCCATATAATATGTATGGCATGCATGGAGGTATGTATGGCATGCATGGAGGTATGTGTGGCATGTATGCAGATATGTATGGCATGTATGGAGATATAGATGGCATGCATGCATGTACGTATGGCATGAATACAGGTATGTATGGCATGTATTCAGGTATGTATAGCATGCATTCCGGTTTGTATGGCATGCATGAAGGTATGTATCGCTTACACGTATGCATGGCATGCATGCAGGTATGTATGCCATGCATGAAGGTATGTATGGCATGCATGCAGGTATGTATGGCATGCATGCAAATATGTATGACATGCATGGAAGAATGTATGGTGTGCATGCAGGTATATAGGGCATGCATGGTGATATGCATGGCATGCATGCAGGTAAGCATGGCATGTATGGAGGTATGTATTGCATGCATGCAGGTATGTATGGTATGCATACAGGTATACATGGCATGCATGCTGATATGTATGGCATGAATGTAGGCATGTATGCCATGCATGCAGGTATGTATGGCATGCATGCAGGTATGTATGGCATCTTGCATGAAGTTCTGGCATGCATGCAAGTATGTATGGCATGCATACAGGTATGTATAACATGCATGGAAGTATGTGTGGTTTGTTTGCAGGTATGTACGGCATGCAAGCAGGTATGTACGACATGGATGCAGGCAAGAAAAATCTGGAAATGTATTCATGAGAGCAATATTTGTTATGGAGGTATCAACTTGAAACTATTACACATCAACATTGAAAATAATGATTAAAATATTTTAGGATGTACCCCATCGTTTATGTTTTAGAATAGAATATATCCTAATGATTGGAGTCAAATAGTCAAACGATGCTAGAAACAAATTCCTTGCAATGTTTTATAAAAAAAACTGTATGAAACAAATTGAATTTCAAAACTACATGAAAATATTTTTTTTAAATTACCATGGATTTTTCTAACAATGAGAAAAACTAGCTAAACTTTGAAAATTTCATCTTTACATGCTTGTACTCTCATTCAGATATTGATCAATTTTATCAATGAAAAATGAAACAGTGTGAAACAAAGGAAGACATTTTTAATATCAATAAAGTGAAAAGACCAACAATCAGTAAAATAGTTAACAAAGAATAGAATGGAAAGAAAAAATTGTAAGGACGGGTACCTTTGTCTTAGATTTTCCAAGGTAAATATGACAAACATAATACAAAACAAAATAAAAATATGATAAAACCCGTAAAACGGTGGACTCCGTAACGTACTGTAAGTAGATATGTTACGTCACCGAGAAATTTTATTTTCTGATTTGAGAAAATGGCTATAAATCATACGAACTAAAAGCAAATTTTTGTTATTTAGTCAAAATCAGAATACAAAAGGAAATACTGAGAGAATCTACTCCTAAACACAAACAACTTTCATATCTATCGAGTTAAATATGAAAAGAACGTATTCTCTTTGCTCAAGATTCAACACCCAATAATATGTTTTTACAAGGTTGTTATAGATTGGCACATGAAACTATTGGAACAAATACATTTTATTATTAAAATCTAATAGTGAAATAGAAACTATTTTCTAAAAAATTATTACAGTTCATTTTTTTTATTCCACTATCAAAATCTGATTCTATAGAAGGTTATCTTATAGTACATGAAGAAAGTCTTCTTCTCAATGGTTTGCTTCGATTCAACATCTTAGAAGCTTTAACGTAATCAGAAGAGGTGGACAATAACTAGCCAAATTTTTTAATATTAGATGAAAAAAAGCAAAACAAGTGAGGTGACCAAAAAGTTATTTTTCTTGAAAAAATCTATTTTCCTAAGAAAAAACAAACTAGTGTTTGCTTTTTATGGCTAGATGATATGTATGCATCTCCATATGATATGTATGCATGTCTATATGGTGTGCATGCATGCATGTATGGTTGTTCGCATGTTTGTTTGGTATATATGCATGTATGTATGGAGTGTATGCATGTAGTTATGGTATGTATGCATGTGTATATCGTACGTATGCATGTCTGTATGAAATGTATGCATAACTGTATGGTATGGTACATATACATGTCTTTATGGTATGGTACGTATGCATGTCCGTATGGTATGGGATGTATGCATGTCTGTATGATATGATTCGTATGCATGACTATGTGGTATGGTACGTATGCATGTCTCTATGGTATGGTACGTATGCATGTCTGTATGGTATGGTACCTATGCATGTCTGTAAAGTATGGGACGTATGCATGTCTATATGGTATGGTACGTATGCATGTCCATATGGTATGGTACAGATAAAAATCTGTTTGGTTTCGTACGTATGCATGTATGTGTGTAATAGTACGTATGCAAGTATGTATGACATGGTGTGTATGCATGTCAGTATGGTATGGTATGTATGCATGTTTGTTTAGTAAGGTATGTATGTTTGTCTATATGGTATGGTATGTATGCATGTCTAAATGGTATGGTATTGGTATGGCGTGTGTGCATGTCTCTGTGGTATGGTATGTATGCATGTCTGTCTAGTATGGTATATATGCAGGTCTGTATAGTATGGTATGTATGCAAGTTTGTAGGGTATGATACATATGAAGGCTTGTCTGGTATGGTATGTAAGCACGTTTGTATGGTATGGTATGTATGCACGTCTGTATGGTATGGTATATATACAGGTCTGTATGGCATGTATACAGGTCTATGGTATGTATGCAGGTCTATGTGGAATGTATTTAGGCCCGTATGGCACATGTCCTGGTATATATGGCATGTATACAGGAATGTATGGCATGTATGCAATAATCTATGGCATGTTTGTCGGTACTTATGACATGAATGAAGATATCTATGGCATGTATACAGGAATCTATGACATGTATGTAGATATGTATGGCATGCATGGAAGAATGTATCACATGCATGCACGTATGTATGGTATGCATGCAACTATGTATGGCATGCATGCAGGTATGTATGGCATGCATTAAGATATGTATGGCATGCATGCAGGTATGTATGGCATGCATGCAAGTATGTATGGCATGCATGCAAGTATGCATGGCATGCATGTAGAAATGTATGGCATGCACGCAGGTATGTATGGCATGCATGCAGGTATATATGGCATGCATGCATGTATGTATAGCATGCATGCAGGTATGTATGGCATGCATGCAGGTATGAATTGCATGCACGCATGCAGGTATGTATGGCATGCATGTAGGTATGTATGGCATGCATGCAGGTATGTATGGCATGCATGCAAGTATGTATGGCATGGATGGAGTTATGTATAACATGTACCCATGTATGTGTGGCATGCATGCAGGTATGTCTGGCATGCATGCAGGTATGCATGGCATGCATTCAGGTATGTATGGCATGCATGCAAGTATGTATGTTATTCATTGAGGTGGATATGGCATACATGCAGGTATGTATGGCATGCATACAGGTATCTATGGCATTCATACAGGTATGTATGTCATGCATGCAGGTACGTACATATGGTATGCATGCACGTATGTATGGCATGCATGAAGGTACGTATGGTATACACGAGGATATGTATGGCATGCATGAACGTATATATGGCATGCATGCCAGTATGTATGGCATGCATGCCAGCTGTATGGCATGCATGCAAGTATGTATAACATGCATGCAGGTAAATAAGGCATGCTTGCTGCTATGTATGGCATGCATGCAAGTATGTATGGAGTGCATGTAGGTATTTATGGCATGCATGCAGGTATGTATGGCATGCATGCAGGTATGTATGGCATGCATGCAAGTATGTATGGCATGCATGAAGGTATGTTTGACATGCATGAAGGTATATATGGCATGCATGTTGGTATGTTTGGCATGCATGAAAGTATGTTTAGTATGCATGTAGGTATGTACGGCATGCATGTAGGTATGTATGGATTACATGTAGGTTTGTTTGGCATGCATGCAAGTAGGAATGGCATGCATGCAAGTATGTGTGGCATGCATGCACATATGTATGGCATACATGCACATATGCATGGCATACATGCAGGTATAGCATGCTCGCAGGTACGTATGGCATACATGCAGGTATGTCTGGGATGCATACAAGTATGTATGATATACATTAAGGTATGTATGATATGCATGCACGTATGTATTACATGCATGCAAGTATGTGTGGCATGGACGTAGGTTTGTAGGGTATGCATGCACGTATGTATGGCATGCTTACAGGTATGTATGGCATACATGCAGGTATGTATGGCATGCATGCAGGTACGTATGGCATGCATGCAGGTACGTATGGCATGCACATAGGTATGTATGGCATGCATGCACATATCTATGGCATGCATGTAAGTATGTATGGCATGCATGATGGTATGTTTGAAATGCATACTGGTATATATGGCATGCATGCCAGTATGTATGGCATGGATCCAGGTATGTAAAGCATGCATGCTAGGATGCATGGAATGCATGTACGTATGTATGGCATGTATGCAAGTCTGTATGGCATACATACAGGTTTGTAGGGCATTCATGCAGGTATGTATGGGATGCATGCAGGTACTTATGGCATGCATGTACGTACGTATTGCATGCATGCAGGTATGTATGGCATGCACACAAGTATGTATGGCATGCATGAAGGTATGTATGGCATGCATACAAGAAGATATGACAAGAATGCAGGTATGTATAACATGCATGCACGTATGTATGGCATGCATGCCGCTATGTCTAGCATGCATGCCAGTATGTATAGCATACATACATGTATGTATGGAATGCATGTAGATAGATATGGCATGTATGCAGGTATGTATGCCATGCATGCAGGTATGTATGACATGCATGCACATATGCATGACATCCATGCATGTACTATAGCATGTATACAGGTATGGATGGCATGCATGTAGGTACATATGGCATGCATGGAGGTATGTATGACATGCATGCAGGTTTGTATGGAATGCATGCATGTACACATGGCATGCATGCAGGTACGTATGGCATGCACGTAGGTATGTATGGCATGCATGCCAGTGTCTATGGCATGCATGTAAGAATGTATGGCATGCATGCAGGTATGTATGGCATGCATGCGCGTATGTATGGCATGCATGCCGGTATCTATGGCATGCATAACGGTATGTATAGCATGCAGGCAAGTATGCATGGAGATGCATGTATGTATGGCATGCATGCACATATGTATGGCATGCATGCACATATGCATGGCATACATGTAGGTATGTATGGCATGTATGCAAGTGTGTATGGCATGGATGGAGGTATGTATGGCGTGCATGGATGTATTTATGGCATGCATGGAGGTATGTGTTGCATGCATTCCTATATGTATGGTATGCATGGAGGTATGTTTGACATGCATGCAGGTATGTATGGCATGCATGCAGGTATGTATGGCATGCATGCAGGTATGTATGGCATGCATGCAGGTACGTATGGTATGCATGTATGTATGTATGGCATGCATGTAGGTATGTATGGCTTACATGCAGGTATGTACCGCATGCACGTAGGTATGCATCATATGCATGCACGTATGTATGGCATGCATGCAGGTATGTTTGACATGCATGAAGGAATGCATGGCATGCATGCCGGTAAGTATGGCATGCATGTACGTATGTGTGGCATGAATGGATGTATGTATGGTATGGTATGTATGCAGATCTGTATAGTATGGTACATATGCAGGTTTGTATGGCATGCAACCAGGTATGTGTGGTATGCATTCATGTATGCATTGCATGAAGGAAGATATGTATGGCATGCATGCCGGTATGTATGACATGCATGTTGTTGTGTATGTCTTGCATGCAGGTGTGTGTGGCATGCATGCAGGTATGTAATGGCATGCATGTAAGTATGTATGGCATGCATGCAAACATGTATGGCATTCATGCAAGTACGTATTTCATGCATGCACGTACGTGTGGCATGCATCTAGGAATAGATGAAATGCATGCTGGTATGTATGACATGCATGCAAGCATGTACGGCATGCATGCAAGTATGTATACCATGCATGTAGGTATGTATGACATACATGAAGGTATGTATGGCATGCATAGAAGTATGTATGTCATGCATGCAGGTGTGTATGGCATGTATGCAGAAATATATGGCATGCATGGAGGTATGTATGACATGTATGCAGGTATGTATGACATGCATGTAGGTATATATGGCATGCATGAAGGTATGTATGGCATTCATGAAGACATGTATGCCATGCATGCAGGTATGTATGGCATGCATGTTTGTATGTATGACATGCATGCAAGTATGTATGGCATGCATGCAATTATGTATGGCATGCATGCCGGTATGTATAGCATGCATGAAAGCATGTATGGCATGTGTTTCGGAATGTATGGCATGCATGCAGGTCTATATGACATGCATGCAGGTATGTATGGCATGCATGAAGATATGTATGGCATGCATGCAGGTATGTATGGCATGTATGTTTGTATGTATGACATACATGTAAGTATGTATGGCATGCATGCAAGAATGTATGGCATGCATGCTGGTATGTATGGCATGCATGCAAGCATGTATGGCATGTGTGTCGGAATGTATGGCATGCATGCAGGTCTATATGACATGCACGCAGGTATGTATGGCATGCATGTAGGTATGTATGACAGGCATGCAGGTATGTATGTTGAGCATGCAGATATGTATGGCATGTTTGTAGGTATGTATAGCATGCATTCCAGTATGTTTGGCATGCATACATGTATGTATGGCATGCATGGAGGTATGTATGGCATGCATGCAGGTATGTATGGCATGCATGCAGTTATGTATGGCATGCATTCAGGTATATATGGCACGTATGCAGGTATGTATTGCATGCATGCAGGTATGTATGGCTTACATGGAGGTATGTAGGGCATGCATGCAGGTCTGTATAGCATGCAGGCAGGTTTATATGGCATGCATGGAAGTATGTATGGCATGCATGCATCAATGTATGGCATTTATGCAGGTATGTATGGAATGCATCCGGGTTTGTATGACATGCATGTAGGTATGTTTGGCATGCACACAGGCATGTATGGCATGCATGGAGGTTTGTATTGCATGCATGTAGGTATGTATGACATGCATGCAGTTATGTATTGCATGCCTGCACGTAGGTATGGCATGCACACAGGTTTGTATGGCATGCATGCAAGTATGTATGGCATGCATGAGGTATGTATGGCATGCATGCAGGTATGTAAGCATGTGTGCAGGTATATATGGCATGCATGTAGGTATGTATGGCATGCATGAACGTATGTATGAAATGCATGTAGGTATGAATGGCATGCATGCAGGTATGTATGCCATGCATGCACGTATATATGTAATGTATGCAGGTATGGATGCCACGCATGCTGGTACGTATTGTATGAATGCAGGTACGTCTAGCATTCACACAGGTATGTATGGCATGCATGCAAGTATCTATGGCATGCATACAAGAATGTGTGGCATGCATGCAGGTATGTATGGCATGCATGCGGGCCTGTTTGGTATGCATGCCGGTATGTATGGCATGGATAGAAGTATGTATAACATGCATATAGGTATGCATGGAATGCATGGAGGTATGTATGGCATGCATTCAAGTATGTATGGCATGTATCCAGGTATGTATGGCATGCATGTAGGTATGTATGGCATACATGCATGTGTGTATGGCTTGCATGCACGTATGTATGGCAAGCATGCAAGTATGTATGACATGCATGTAGGTATGTATGGCATGCATGCTGGAATGTAAGGCATGCATGCACGTACGTATGGCATGCATGGAGGTTTGTATGGCATGCATGTAGGTATGTATGGCATGCATGCATGTACACATGGCATGCATGGAGGTATCTATGACATGCATGCAGGTATGTAGGGCATGCATGCACGTATATATGGCATGCATACATGTATGTATGACATGTATGTAGGTATATATGGCATGCATTGAAGGAGGTATGGCATGCATGCAGGTATGTATGGCATGCATGCAGGTATATATGGAATGCATGTACGTATGTATGGCATGCATGTAGGATCGTATGGCTTACATGCAGGAACGTATGGCATGCATGCAAGTATGTACCGCATGTACTCAGGTATGTAAGGTATGCATGCAGGTATGTTTGGCATGCATGAAGGTATGCATGGCATGCATGCCGGTATGTATGACATGCATGCAGGTATGTATGGCACGTATGGAGGTATGTAAGGTATGGTATGTATGGTATGGTATGTGTGCAGGTCTGTATGGCATGCAACCAGGTATGTATGGTATGCATTCATGTATGTATTACATGTAGGAAGGTATGTATGGCATGCATGCAAGTATGTATGGCATCTTTGCAGATATGTATGGCATGCATGCAGGTGTGTATGGGATGCATGCAGGTATGTAATGGCATGCATGCACGAATGTATGGCATGCATGCACGTATGTATGGCATGTATGCAAGTATGTATGGCATGCATACACGAACGTGTGGCATGCATCTAGGTATATATGGCATGTATGTAGGTATGCATGACATGCATGCAAGAATGTATGCCATGCATGCAAGTATGTATGGCATGCATGTAGGTATGTATGACATGCATGTAGGTATGTATAGTATGCATGGAGGTATGTATGTCATGTATGCAGGTATGTATGGCATGCATGCAGCAATGTTTGGCATGCATGTTAGTATGTATGACATGCATGCACGTATGTATGGCATGTGTGCAGGTATGTATCGCATGCATGAAGGTATGTATGGCATGCATGAAGGTATGTATGGCATACATGGAGGTATGTATGGCATGCATGCAGATATGTATGGCATGCATGAAGGTATGTATTGCATGCATGCAGGTATGAATGGCATGCATGCTGGTATGTATGGCATGCACATAGGAATGTATGCCATGCATGCAGGTATGTCTCCCATGCATGCAGGTATGTATGACATGCATGTTTGTATGTATGGCATGCATGCAGGTATGTATGGCATGCATGCAAGTATGTATGGCATGCATGCCTCTATGTATGGCATGCATGCAAGTATGTATGCCATGTCTTTAGGAATGTATGGCATGCATGCAGGTCTATATGACATGCATGCAGGTATGTTTGGCATGCTGGCAGGTATGTATGACATGCATGCACGTATGTATGTCAAGCATGCAGATATGTATGGCATGTTTACAGGTATGTATGGCATGCATGCACGTATGTATGACATGCATTCAGCTGTGTATGGCATGCATGTAAGTATGTATGACATGCATGTAGGTATGTATGGCAGGCATGCAGGTATGTATGGCATGCATCCACGTATATATCGCATGCATGCAGGTGTATATGGCATGCATGAAGGTATGTATGGCATGCATGCAGGTATGTGTGGCATGCATGCAAGTATGTATGGAATGCATGCAGGCATGTATGGCATGCATGCAGGAATGTATGGCATGCATGCAGGTACGTATATCATGTATGCAGGTATATATGGTTTACATGGAGCTATGTAGGGAATGCATGTAGGTCTGTATAGCATGCATGCAAGTTTATATGGCATGCATGCAGGTATGTATGGCATGCATATAGGTATGTATGGCATGCATGCAAGAATGTATGGCATGCATGCGGGTTTGTATGATATACATGTAGGTATGTATGGCATGAATGCAGGTATGTATGGCATGTCTGTGGGAATGGATGGTATTCTAATTCATGAGGAGGTCAAGGAAGACAAGAAGGCAAAGGGAGGACAAGAAGTTAGAAGAGAGATTGAAGGAGTTGTTAGGACTTACTAGATCTCCTTACTCATTGTTTGTGCTTGTTTTGTGAGGGACACACACATTTGTTTTTGTCATTCCCTTGTATTCTATTTTCTTAGGTACTAGTCCTTGCCAATCGTTGTGAGTCACGGTTTAGGAAGACTAGTTCCAAAATCCACACCCTTTGTACCAACGTGGCGGCCTAGGAAAATAGAAATTAATTTTGTAAATGCCTCACCGAGTGTGACAGCGTGGCATTAGGAGGCGATTCCTCCTCAAAGTTGTGGGGTGATCCTCACAACGGTCTTCACGTGCTAGTTGCACGGGTGACAAGATGGCAAGTGTCGGACCATCTAAGACCAACAAGGGCGAGGTGGTGACGGCCAGACCACGCGTCCTTGGCGGAATCCAAATTTTGGGAGCCGTTGCTGTGAGCATGGATGTCTATCCAAAGGCAACCGTACTGCCTAAGACAACCGTACCGCCTAAGGCAACAGACGCCAACGTCGGTGACACCAAGAAGCATGCGGAGGCCGAAAAGGTGCTCGATGAGCACGTCGACGCGCACGTGGATAACCCCCATGTGAGGGACGATGCGATGGAGGAGGATCTCTCGGAGGAGGACCCCAACGAAGAGCACGACGCCGATGAAGGCGAAGGTGACGAAGATTGCGACCATCGCCATCGTCGTGCGACGAACTCGTGCTGATTGCTCGAGAAGGGTAAGGCGCTTGCCGCATCGCCTGATGCTCCCGATGGCAGCAAGATTGTTGGGAGTAGCAAAGGCGCCAAAAGTTGCCACGTGGGTAGTTCCCACAAGGACGAGCCGGATGACGTCATCGCGAAGGCAATTCGCGATGACTGCCGTAGGCTTGCAGAGTTTTCTATTGAGGCGGCGGGCCGACTCAAGATCACCACCGACGGTGGAGGTACAGTACCACTCGGAGGAGTGGAGGCGGACCCCCCTTCTTACGATGTGGCCGCAATGGGGTAGGATAGTGCCCACTCGAGCGAACCCCAAAAGGTGGAACTCCATGGCGGTGTGTATGCAAACCGTATCCTCTTGCAATGGGTAAAGGTGCACGGACAACATGAGGCCCTGGAGGCTATCATTGATGCTCTAACGGCATCAGAGCTCAAGTTTGCGTTCACCAACCTACTAGCCCACGTCGGGCAGAGCATCATGGACCTTGGCCGTGATCGCTAGCAGCAACGCCGGGCCGCCCATGAGGAAAGTCATCGATGCAACGACCTTGACATGGTGTTGTAGAGCATGACCCAGGTGTTGATGTAGCAGCAAGTGCAGCATGCCGTAGTTGCTGATGCCACTGCCGGTGGCAACAAAGACTTGCCTACCTCGACGACTTTGGGACCGGTCATGAACATGTCTTTCCTCCATAGTGTGGAGATCTCCCGGAAGGGCGTGAAGCTGACCGACTGGCTGAATCGCATGGAGGATGTTCTACGTGTTCACAAGGCTCCACTCAACCAGTGGGGCGACCTTGCCACGATACGACTTGAAGACAAGCTCTTGAAGTATGTGGTCAAGGAGTGGACTATGCACCAACCGCACATCGAGTGGCAGCCCATGTCGTGGGATGCTTTCTGTGTGATTATGTGTAAGAAGTGCACCCAGCATGAGGAGGCACAGTGCGCCTTCCACAAAATCAAGGACTTCAGGCAGTTGGGTAGCTCGCTGAAAGCCTACTTGAGCAAGTTCACCGTACTCGTGAAGGAAGCCGAAAGCTTCACCGAGTGTGATGGAACTCAGACCTGCAAGTACCCGGAGTGCATGCTCTTGGAGTACTTGCATTATGGTCTTTCCAGCGAGAAGCTCAAGGACAAGACCACCACAACGACAAACTGGCCAGGCTTGGACAAGCTGGAGAGCATTGCAGGACTACATGAGTGACGTGTACTTGGCGAACCCAAAGCACTACTCAGACACACGGCCGAACGTGCATGCACAGCAAGACAACGACATGCGCTTGGACGCTGCGCGGGCAAGAGGAGCAGCCGGGCAGCGGGGCGGGGCCAAGGGCAAGCAGCCTGCAAACCCTCCATTCAAGAAGACTGGCGGGTACAGGACCCCAAACCACAAGTTCAGCCGCGACAATGACGAACTGCAGGCGACACGTGAGCATTGCAACACAACATTCCGCGACGGACTCTGCCACAACTGTATGCAGCCTGGTCACTTTAGGGCTCAGTGCCTTGAGGCTGCTGGTGGTGGATAAGTGCCTGTGGTGTTAGCCGTAGCAGCAACACCTCGTGGGGAGGGTGCATTAGGAGGCCACGGACACGGTCGTGGACAGGGTCGCGATCGCGCCAATGGGCCCTGCCGTTGTAACGGACAAGGCCGTGGGGCGGGTTTTCTCCACCTCTTGAGTAGTCCCCTTAGTGGGGACCACTAAAGGGTAAAACTGTATCACGAGTGTACTCATCGACATTGTCCACTTAATCTTAGATCACCGGATGAGATGCATGACCGAACCTTCTTAGTGGTGGTGACACCAACCAGTGTGCAAGAATTGTGTAACACAGTGATTGAAGCAAACGCCCTCAAAGCGATGAGTTCAATCACGTTCGCGGTACCTTTATTCAACGATTTTGACCCTATAAAATATAAAGACTAGAAGGTGCTAGCCAAATGCACACGTGTCCACAAGATGTGGAGCAGAGTAGGTGAAAAATGGGAATTGCGACGTCCACAGTCTATATTCCGTGTTGATCACAAACTTGGCTTGTCATTGGTGACCCTGTTCACTCGGAAGAGTGGAGGCAATATGAAGAAGCAGTTCAAAGGATACCTACCGGGTACTCCCGTGAACGTACTTGCTGACACTGGAGGAGATGACTTCTTTGTTAACCTTGGCTTTACTCAACAGGTTGGCCTAAAGTACAAACCATCGAATGGCGCAGTTGTTGTCGGTGACAACCGTAAAGTACCCATGATCGGTACTTGTAAAGTAAAAATGTGTATTCAAGGGTACACACAGAGTGTCACGTTAAAGGTACTCAATCTTCTTGACCTGTTTGATGTGGTGCTAGGCAATCCCTAGCTATGTGAAAACGAGGCTCAAATGTACTTTGATTCAAAGTGCTTGACCCTCCGAAAAGGACAGTGTCGCTTTACGTTGATTATGAGTACAGAATTATCGCCGACCTGACTCAAAGTCTATGCTAGCTTGTCTTTGATGCAGGTCAAGAGATATATTCAACAAGGTTGTCGATATTTCTTGGCTCAGCTACAGAAAGTGGAGGATGACGTGAAGGAAGACATGCCACAAGAGATCAAATCTCCATTGGTGGAGTTCTTGGATGTATTCTAAGACCTACCAGTTGGGCTTCCACTAGAAAGACACATGTGTCACACAATTCTGCTGCAACCGGAGGCGACTCCTCTGTTCAGGCCCATGTATCCCCTTAGTCCAACAGAAAGGCGAGAGGCCAAACGCCAAATGAAATAATACCTTGCAAAAGGATGGATCGGGCCAAGTAGCTCGCCATACGGTACGCCGATCCTTTTTGTGAACAAAAAGGACCGTGGTTTACACATGTGCATGGATTCATGAGCGTTGAACAAGCAGATGGTGAAAAATCGATTTCCTTTAGAGCGGATTGAGGACCTTTTTGACCAACTCCAATGGGAAAAAGTATTTTTGTCCTTGAATTTGTCTCAAGGGTACCATCAAATCCGTAGGATGGAGGATGATGTGCCCAAAACCACATTTTTTCAAACGCACATCAATTTTGCGTGTTAGGCTTCCAGCTTACAAATACCGGGCAACCTTCCAAGAAGAAATGAAGCGAACATTCACCAAGTAACTCGGCTAGTTGTCTTGGTTTACCTAGACGCCATCCTGGTTTTCTCCAAATAAATGGAAGAGCACATAGAACATCTGCACAAAATCTTCACAATCCTTCAGGAACAGAAGCTCTATGCAAAAGTGAGCAATTGCAAGTTTGCATGAGATGAGCCCGAATACCTTAGACACATCGTTGACAAGGACGACATCTGTGTAGACCCACAAAAGGTCCAAGCCGTTGTAGACTGGCCATGCCCGGATAACGTTGAGCACATTCGGTATTTCTTTGACCTTGCAAACTACTTTTGATGGTTTATGCAAGGGTATTTGACTCTGGTAGCACCGCTAACCAGGCTCACGCAAAAAGACGTGCACTGGGAATGGACATCTGATTGCGAGAACGCTTTCATCAAAGTCAAAGAGCTTCTATCCACAACGCCTGTCCCATCTCTTCCAGATCCATCGTAAGCGTGGGAGGTTCGATGTGATGCATCGGTAGTAGGACTTTGAGTTGTCCTCATGTAGAACGGTCACCTAATTGCGTATGAGACCAGGAAGCTCACCCCCACAGAAACGCGGTACACGACTGGGGATCAAGAACTCCTTGTGGTAGTACACGCTTTCAAGATGTGGTGTTGCTACCTTGAGGGTGCTCGAGGGGTTGTGACGGTCGTGACCGACCATAACCCATTGGTGTTTTTCCAAACAAAACCGAACCTGTCAAGACGACAGGCGCGTTGGAGCGAATACCTGAGCCGGTTCTTGTTCATATGGGAATATAGGCGAGGATGCATCAATGTGGCCGATCTGCTAAGCCGATAGTCTGTGGAAATTAAAGCAACCACCGAGGTTGGTGTGTATTTTATGGCCATTGCAATAGCAACAGTACAAAAACCAGATCCCCCTGCACCTCTGCGCCAACCACCATGAGAGATTATACATTACAATAGTTTTGTAAACAGGATCCGGATGGGATATTGTGTGGATTCTTGGTTTCAATACTCTCAAAATCTGGAAAATTACGGATTGGTGGAGGCCCCATGAATCTTCTGGCATGGAGAACAAGTTGTTGTGCCAAAATCGGGAGACCTTCGAGCAAAGATTATCTCCCAGTTCCATGACCCACCGGTCACAGGTCATGTGGGACCTCGAAAGACAGGACAGGCACTCGCGGACCACTATTGGTGGCCAGGATGTAGTGTCCATATCTGTAAGTATTGCATGACATGTGACCCATGTATTTGGAATAAGGCTAGTAACAAGAAGTCTGCTCGATTCCTGGGACTCCATGGGAGTATGTTAGTATGGACTTCATTATAGGTCTTCCAGACACAGACCGTGGTCACGATGCAATACTAGTGGTTGTGGATATTTTCACAAAGATTACACACTTCATTTCTACAACCATTGATGTGAACGCAGAAGAGACCGCTAATGTCTTCTTGACGGTTTCATAAAGTACCACGGCTTGCCGTTACGTATTATCTCCGATCGAGATAAAAACTGGTCAGTAAGTTTGGAAAAACGATGCACGAGTACTTTGGCAGCGAGTCGCAGATGTCCACAGCATTTCACCCTCAAACTGATGGACAAACTGAGTGCATCAACTGCACTCTCGAAGAAATACTGTGTATATACGTGGACCCTGTCATGAATGAGTGGAACGAATTCCTAACACCGGCATAGTTTGCGGTGAATAACTTGGTGAACGAGTCTACACAGTTCACACCGTTTGTGTTGAATAGTGGTCGGCATCCAGTGGTACCCTCTTCATTGGTGAAGAGTGTGAGTATAGAAAAATAGGTTCCTTCTGCTCAAGCTTTTGCCGAGCGCATTGAATCCTTGTTATAGGAGGCGAAGGATCACCTTGAAGCTGCTCGGCAACGACAAAAGGCATATGCCAACGAAAGTCACCATGAGGTGTCGTTTGACATCGTTGACAAAGTGTTTCTTAGCACTAAGAATCTTTGTTTGAAGTTGCCAGGGGCGCAAAAACGTCTGCCAAAGTTGATTGGGCCATTTCCCATCGTTGCACGCATCGGGCCAGTGGCATACAGATTGTTGCTTCTGCCGAAACAAAAATGAGTAGCAGTGGGAAGACAGCGAACAAGAAGCATTCACCGCTCTACGAAACGCTCTACCCTCGGCGCCAGCCCTACAAAAAGCCTATCCAACGGTCGACTATATCATGGATTATGGATGCATCAGACCAAGCCATTGGTGCGATTTTTCTGCAAGATCACGGCAATGGCGGACAACCGTTCACCTACACCTCTCGAAAACTGAAAGGACTGAAACTCAACTACGCGGTCCACGAAAAAGAGATGTTGGCGGTCGTGCACACATTCAAGACGTGGCGATGCTACCTGAAGTGTCGCTGATGCATCGTGAGAATTGACCATCACGCGTTAAAACATCTGAAGACACAGCCGAATCTCAGCCGACGTGAAACCCGATGGATGGAGTTCCTTGAATCCGGGTTCGACAATGAAATCGAGTACGGACTAGGCAAAACCAACCCGGCGGATGCACTTAGCCGCCGACCAGATTTAATGACCAGCATGGCAACCCTACAACTATAGCGAGACCCTACCTTGAGTGATTGTTGGCACAAGGCTACGACCAGCACGACGGATATGATAAAACCAAATTCTGGTACGACGAGCCCTACTGGCAACGACGCTTCACTCGACAAGTGGTCGTTCCCCCGAACGACAAACTTCGCCAGTTGCTGCTCGAAGAGTGCCACGAAACCGGTCCAGGTGGACACTTCGGAGAGGACGAGACACTGAATAAACTGGCAAAAAACTATTGGTGGGACAAGATGCAATCCAACATGGCCAACTTGTGCAAGACATGCGACACATGTCCGCGACAAAAACTTGTCGCGCGAGGCCACCCGGACTTCTACAACCACTCCCTGTTCTGATGGGACCATGGGTACACATCTCCATGGATTTCGTCACCGGATTACCGGTCACACCCGAGGGATATGACGTTATCCTCGTGGTCGTCGATAGGTTTTCCAAAATGTTCCACTTCATCCTGACGACGACCACTGTCACCATCGAGGGAACAGTACGGCTGTTTCTAAACAACATCGTGCGGCTACACGGCATACCGAGAATCATCACGAGTGACAGAGACGGTTGATTTACCAGCCGTTTTCGGCGCAAACTGATGACTCACTACGACAGCCGAATTGAACTTTCAACGGCATTTCATCCTCAAACCGACAGTCAAACCGAGCAGACAAATCAGACGCTCAAACAGCTACTCCGAACACTATGCAAACCTCATGGGACGGATTGGGCGCAAAAACTCCCAATCACCAAATCGCATATAATTTGGCAGTTTCCACCGCAACAAGTAAAACTCCATTTGAAGTGGTTTATGGCAAACTTTCAGCCACACCAGCTGGACTAAAAAGCCATAGCATGTACATACACAAATACACACACACACACACACCCACACATACACACACATACATACACACACATACACACATACATACACACACACATACACACACACACACACATACACATACACACACACACACACATACACACACACACAGACACACAAACAGGCAAACAAATTCACAGAGACAGACACACACACACACATACACACAATCTCTCTCTCTCTCTCTCTCTCTCTCTCTCTCTCTCTCTCTCTCTCTCTCTCTCTCTCTCTCTCTCAC
>SZWC01000467.1:103702-190468 GCA_023375785.1 Penium margaritaceum
GGCATCGCATCGTATTGAATTGCATCGCATCGCATCACATTGCATCGGATTGGATCACATCCGCCGAACGTGTCCCATCAGCGAGGGAACTGTGAGGGAAGCAGCGTCGCTTTGAGCAATCACAAGAAGGACATGGCAGAGGTTCATGGCATAAGAGGGCAACAGTGGCTTGTCCTGCGACAGCATCCCAACACAGATACAGCAGAGGTGACGTCAGGGCTCAAGTGCTTGCACGACAGCGGCAACAGGTCTACATAGGCAAACCCTCGGCAGCCACAACCTCCAATTCCGCCGCCAACACCACCGCCTAACGCCGCGGTTGCTACTGCTGAGCACACATCCCCTTGGGGTACCACTGGCACTGCTCGCACTCGCCCGAGCACCTTGCGTCTGCTGCATCTCCGGCTGTACACCAGCACTCCCAGCAGCATTGGGGATGGTGGCAGTAGCAGAAGCAGTAGTATCAGCGCCAGTAGCACAACACTGCCACATCTTGGCTTTCGGCGCCAGCACTTGCACCGCCTGCACCTGATCAAAACATCCCAGTCGCTGTGCCAGCCCTGCCGCCACGTCAGCCCTGGCTGCCACCACTGGCAGCCCTCCTATAAACAGCCGCACTACCGCAGGGGGCGCCTCTGGGCTTGACGCAGGCTCTGAAGCCGGCTGCTGTTACTCATGCTTCTCTTGCTGCGGCTGATGGTGCTGCTCCTGCTGCTGCCACTGTGGTCCATGCTGCTGGTGGTGAGGGACCTCATCTACGACCTCAAGCCTACCGCCGTTACGAGCTAGCTTCCTCCTCCTCCTCCTCCTCCTCCTCAACCTCCTCCTCCTTCTCCTCCTCCTGCTCCTCCTCCTCCTCTTCCTCCTCCTCCTCCTCCACACTAGACAGTCGTCAGATTCCCAACTCCATGGAATCTGCAATGCCTCGTTCTCCAACTTGGTATTTAGGGTTTGTTTGGCGCGGCACGATTTACAAACCTACTCGACCTCGGTCCATTGTCTGAACAGTGTCCAGTGGATGATCGGCCGAGGTCAAGTTGTTTGCGGGATACGCCGACGAAGTCGAGGTCGTGTAGCTTGGAGGACAGGGCCCGTAAATCGTGCCACGCCAACCATACCCTTCGAACTTAGGAGTCCTTTTCATCGATTTGCTGAGTGGACCACGTTCGAAGTTGGTAGGCCGCAATAGGTTTTAACTATTCTTGAGGGAGGGAAAAATCGGCTCGCGAGTTGACAAGCGCAAGCAAGGCCCAATAAAAAATGCACAATTACGCATTGTTCCTGGCGAAGTTCGCGAATCCATTTGCCACAATTTCTACCACCGGTGAATTGATCTATGCCTCTGTGGCACAGTTATTGTTGAAATTGATCAATTACATAGTTTTAGAATTAGGTTTTTGGAGGGTCTGCAACTTACATTTTAACTGTCTCTAGCGTCAAAAACATGACATTTCGACCAATACCGCCGGCAGATGGGGCTTATCATCGTCTTCTTCAGATTCTTTGAAATTGGAATAACTACCTTTGCTTCGGCATTGCAGCCCTCACGACGTCACCTCCATGTCGATGTCGTCTTTACCTGAACGGTTCCCCTGTTAGTATCTTGTTCGAACCGCCAATGTAGCGGCAGGTAAGGTTCGGACCAATTTTTGGTTCGGCATGCTGCCTGCCATGACACTGGCAGAAGTTCGAGGCCGGCCAATACAAACATACAAAAAAGGCGTCGGAATAGGGCATGAGCTGAACGTGTTGGGCTCCCAAGTTTGAACCGTTGCGGGATCCCGTAAAACGGAACCGATCCCGCCAACGTGTAGTTACATTTATAAGGTCAAAAACTTCTTTGTGTCCATCCCTGTCATCACAATATGCCATTGTTTACTTTGGCCAGTTTGAGCACACAATATGTTGAAAGACAAAGTGTTTTACACGGACTAGGTCACTTTCCCAACACTCATGCATGTCAGGGGTTTAACACTAGAATCCCAAGAAAACTTGGAAATGAATTCAACACTAAAAGTACACGTACTGAAAGAAAAAGGGGCACCTATTTACACCCACATAGTACATGTAGGGTTTTCATATACATGTGAAGAAAATTCTCCCCAATCCATCTCAAGTTGTCCATAAATTGACAGTTATAAATTGCATACCGAACTAAACTATCATTAAAGGTATGAATACCACCAAGCAACATGCAATGTGTTTGGCTATGTACAAATGACTACCACCCAGTGCAACTATAGAAAACAACCGCGAGAGTGTAGGGGAAAGATCTCTTCATGCATGTCCAATACTGACCTTGTTTTGGCTCTCCATGGACACACAAAGCACGTAGTGGCACCGTAATGAGGAATCATTTGCACCGTACTTCCATATCTTTGTGCGGACGGATAGCGCTCACATGCAACATCTTATCAGTACAAGGCGCAACAGGATGGCACATAGAGAGAGCAAGAGAAACTGATAGAGAGAGAGGGGGGCGGGGGAGGGAGAGAGAGGGAGCTTGTTGAGAGTGGCTGCGAGTAGAATCATGCCACCAATGATTTCTATGATCATGGCCTTGGACCAGAATGGAGTCCTACCTCATCACCCAAGCTGCTACCTGCACATTCAGCATAAACAGTGGTTGTACAAATTATCTTTCCACTTTCACCCTCACCTGATTTTGATCGTTTTAGTAAGGATTCTTTGACCCTCGTTGAATTTTGTCAAATGCTTCTTGGTAAGGTCTTTCAGTATGACATCCCTTCCAATGTCAGAGATTTCAATGAACACACGTTCAATGGACACACGTTCAGTGGGCACACGTTCACATGTTGCCATCAAGTCGTAGAGATGGCTCCCATCGATTTCCAAGTCGTAGAGATGGCTCCATGACCGGCATCACACATTTGCTAAATAAGAGCACGCATCACAACACTAGAAGTGACCAGATTCGTGGAGGTGCATGGACTGAACATGCATCACAGGTTCATCACTGATACAAGCACAACCTTTGGCATGCCAATAATTGGCGCAGAAAATCTGTACATTGTGGTGGCCCCACAGCTTGAAGGTAACGTCATTGAGAGTGGAGTCCTGAAGGAGATCATGGAGGATCCGCAAAATGATTTCGTGGCCCTTTGGACTTCCTTCCAGACACTATACCATCGTGTGTGTCTTGCATGAACCTATCACGCCGTAGTTGAGAAACACTATCTACTGTGAAAATAGGCGGACTGCTTTTTTAGTTTCTCTTTTGGCACCAGAAGTGAAGACATTTTGAGGGTAGCAAGACTAGACCTTGGAAGAAGAACATGTCCTCTTCAATCTGTAATAGAATCCTCCTAGAAGCTCCAGGATTTCCCATGTTTTTGCACCAATCCCTGTAGCACACACAAGTTTTCTCTCTAGATGTTATGGGAAGGAGGAATATGTAACAGCCTGTAAGAAGAAGAGACACTCACCTTGACTCCCTCCAAAGCGTCAAATAGGAGGGGACGCACTTGGACATACATATAATCATGTGAGTACTCCGGGTGTAAAATCTCACTAAACTTGAAACCATGGTTCACAACTGCCAGGTTAAATGATCATACATATCCAACATGTTCCATGTTTTATCAGAATTCCTGTTTCACCGATTTGTGCACGCACACCGTAGAGCTCACCATAACCAAGTTGGCTGCACCAACCCTTGGCCTACATTTCCATCTAAATCTTCATGTGAACCTGCATGCGTATCTACAGCTCCTACATCTGCATCTGCACTTGCATCTGCACATCCATCAGCATCTGCATCTGCATCTGCATCATCCCTTCGTTCAAAAGCCCCTCCCCTACCAGAGTTTACATCCAACTAATCCTTTCCAACCACCTCCATGCATCAGGTTCAATCTACTTAGTGTCCACACTCACCCTCCAGATTCAAAATGATCTCTGTTGCAGTTTGTGGATTGGGGAACCGAAGGACACTGCCCGTCTCTCTTAGCTGTAGCAGAGGTCGGGTGCAACAAAGGACTCTCTTGTTACTACATAGATCCTAAAAAACACCATGGTAGACTCTACCACTCACTCAGAAAATCACGAGCACGTTTGCTGGCTACTCAAAATCATACGGCAAAGATAAAACACAACGCACACAAAGTCTCTCTATCCCAAATCAACACCCCCATGGGGGAGTTGAAGTGTGCAGTTGTGGCCTCATGGAGATTGCCCGCACGTTTTGTTTGTGTTCATGCTTTAGAGCCACAATACGCATGCGCTTCTCCAGCTTTACCTTCTCAGCCTCTGTCATCTTCAGCAGCTCCACTTTTGCCTCAAGTGCCTCCTGTAAGGTCTTTGTTGTCGCCACCGCGTCACACAATTAAATTTGTAGCCTTTCTATTACTGTAGTATCCGCGTCCTCTTGCCTTGCCACCTGGTTTAGCTGCCTGTGCAAGACGAGAAGAGACACACCAAGATGAGATGAAACAAACACAAACCATGAAAAAAGGTACATACGGACACGGATACCACACGAAAGAAAAGAAATTTTCTCAAATCTCTCTGCTGTGAGGCTCAGCCTTAGAGCGAACAAAGACTCAAGAATGATAACTGATGTAGTATGCTGCATAAAAAATTATGATGTGATGATGAGTGAGCGCGCGTGGCTATGGGCTAAATGAACATGACAAAGAAAGGACACCGTGTTCATCCACAATCCAGCTTCATCAGTGCTCATCCAAAATCAAACACATCCAAGCACACACCTTATGTTCCTCAAAGACTACCGTTCGCCAAACCCTTCTGACTTTGGTGTTGTATCCCTCTCCTCATCCTTGCGCTTCAGCATTTCCCTTAATCTATCACAATCGAACAACAACCGTTCATTCTCCTCCTTCAGCCATTGCAATGTCCCTTCATGGCCATCGTGATCTTCTTTCAATGCCTCCACTCTGAACACCGCATCCTCCCTCTCATCATCATAATCTCCCACCTTCTCTCTAATAGCGGAAAAGATGTTCTCTAGTCCTCTCAGGTATTCTTCCTCTTTCTTCTCACCTCCACCGAGTCTTTCTCTGTCTAGACTGCCAGTCAACAGGAAGTGAATAGCAGCAGCCGCACGGGCACTGGTGTCTGCATGTGATACCTCTTGCTTCCTGAATAACTCTGATTGCTTGTCCTGTCATGTAGCCTTTGTCGCTGCTCACGCAACACCCTCCACTCCTTTTGCCATCAAAAGAGCTTCCAACACGATGATCATGTCCTTGTCCATGTCCTCCCAAATCCTCAGGTTACGTACTGCAAGATCTTGAACAGTTCTCGTCCATTCATCCAGAATTCTGTGGGCCAGCTTAAAGAATTGAGGAACTTGCCTCTTGTTCCTTCCGTCTGTTGCTACTGTTCTTGCTGTCGCCGCTTTCCCTAACTTCGCAAAGAAAACGATGGCATCTCTAGCTTCTTTGGCGATCGCCTGAAGCTCTTCCGTCTCATCTCCTAACAGTATGCCCTTGTGACCATTGCCCGTACCCTGCTCATCGCTCCCATTGCCAACTTGGACTACTCTTCACACTCTGCACCTATGACCTCTACAGAGCTGCATTCACTTTACGCAACAAATACCACTGCACATTGGATCAAGTCATGGGATGAGCAAAGCATTCAAAAATGGTCGGTGTCCAGTGCATACAAAAGCATGTATCCAATCTCAGTCAATGATCCACATACCTTTGTCACCAGCGCAGTCCAAGCAGCATTCAACATACTTGTCTCACACTGTGATTCCTCCTTGTTCGTCTTGTTTAAGAAGGTGAGACCACACGCCATGCACGTTGTCCCACAACGCAGCACATGTAAAAGTATAATGAGGCACTTTCAGTACTAGGGTGGAGAGTACAGCACAGAAGTGGATGCGATGCGACGGTAACATTTAACCTAGAGTGACCAAGGACGAGTTCTTTCATGAGGAAAGTAGCACTCTGCGGGTTGGACTCACATGTTGCATTTTTAGCGTATCTTGGAAACCAACACCATTTAGCATCACGCAACAATGTGTGTTATCGACAGAAGTATTTGCGGTGATGGGTCGCACATAAGAACATTGTGGTTCTATTTCTGTCACTCATATAGTCTGTCACGTGTATTAGCCATGTGCATTTCAAACAGGACGTCCAATTAGTGTGAGTGAATTTGTGATGGCCCAATATGGAATTTTCAAATGTTGAAGATGGAACTAAAGTGATGGAGACAACAGGTGGTACGACCACAAGCCGCGTGCGACCTTGTAGACGGATTTCGCCACACCGGCCTGCCGGACCTTTACACATCCTCCATGTGGTAGAGGTGTCGCATTCCGGGCCATCAGCCCAGTCATCCACGTCTTCACTCACCATGCACTACACAAAGATGAAAACACAAGAAGTGTAAACTTAGGCGAGACTATGAGCACAACAAACAAGGGACAACCTGATTCAGATGTACTATACGTGGCTCCCATCATGCAGCTAGACTCCAAACATGTCCTTACCTCGTGTCCACGAAGCCAAACCACAATGACTGGAAACAACGATAGTAGTCTTAGCCATTCAGGTGCTCCACATTTGCTTCTCTTGCTGCCTGCTTCCATGACATCCAAATGACACACATTGCTCATTCCTTCAGCGTCTTGCATAATGTTGGAAACCGAAGGTATCCTTTGACAATAGCAGGAGTGAACGTGGAGAAGTACTTGGAGCACAATGGCTGGAGAGCCTGTGTCACTCGTCGTTGTCGTCGTCGTCAGTGGTCAGAGAGGCTACACATTAAGGAGAAATCCAACGAGCATTTTTTACTTGTGGATGGGCTATAGCAGCAGGGATCGTGGGGAGTAACACACGGCGATACGCATTGGAGAGAAGAACACTGATGTTCCCGAGGTAGCCGTGCGAGATGCGCTCGCATACAAGGTCGAGCAGGACCATTTGTAAAACTTTTGTTTTATTTTGTGGTGTGCCCCTGGTTGTTACGGAGGACAAGCTCGAAAGTCCTTTTTTGGGATTAAGTTATAACAAGTTGTCATTGGTGTCTGGACCTGTTTTTGAGACGTCCGTTAAGTTGAATATACATGATGTAGTCTGTAGATCATTACCGTATGTACACATGATTAGAATGTAAACACATTTCATGAACATTGACTTCAAATATAGACTTCCAAATGTAATTCCATGGGACGTTTGCGGGGGAAAATCACATCCAATAGATGTTTGAAACGAAGGAGAAGATATAAAGATATTATTCATCATGTTTTGAGAAAAAATGATTTATAGAAAAACTAGTGGATAATATACTTGATTCTCAAAATTTCCTACGTTTTTTGTTAGTGACTACATAACCCTATGGACTCTAGTACAACATTGGATCCCGAATTTTCTTTGGTTTTTATGATTATGTAATTAGCCATTGTTTTCATTATATATGAAAATTTTCTTGATGTATGTCATGACATAAAGTTAATCTCAAGCATACATTATTTGCAGTATCTGAGAAGATAGAATGATAAGCAGATCTCATCTTACTTCTTGAAATAAAATTTAGAATTCCAGAAATTCTTTGAAGAAAAATTAGGAAATGTATTGATGAAAACAAGATAAATTATGGAACTATCAGCCTGAACTATTGCACATCAGTATTTGAGGGTGTACTGCATTGTTTACGTTTTAGAATAAAACATCTTTTGATAATTAAACTAACACAATCAAACGATATCGGAAATATAATCCTCCTGATATTGTATAAAAAATGTGTACAAAAATTATTTAAATAAGAAAATCATATAAAAATAAATTATTTATAATACCATGGATGTTTTTAATAAATGACAAAAACTAGCTAAATTTTGGAAATTTAATATTTACTTCATAACTTTACAGGATTGTACTATTATTCAGATGATGATCAATATTATCTATGCGAAAAGAAATAGTCTGAAACAAGAACGTTTTATTATCAATGAAGGTTAGAAGTACCAACAATCACTAAAACAACAAAAAAATAGTGGAAAGAAAACTATTTTAGTACAAACGAGTACCCTTTCTTGGATTTCCCAAGGTGAATATGTAATATTCACCTTGGGAATATAAATATATATGATAAATATTATAAATATAATATAAAACAAAATTTAATACATGATAAATTTCGTAAAACATCAGACTCGATAATGCAGTGTAATTAGATGTGTTTTTTCACTGAGTAGTTTTGTTTTTCTAGTTGATAAAATGGATGTAAATCATACAAATTAAAATTAAACTGTTGTAATTTAGTCAAAATTGCAATGCAAAAGCAAATATTGACAGAATCTACTCCTAAACATAAACAACTTTCAGATCTATCTAGCAAAATGTAAAAAGAACTGATTCTCTTTTCTCAAAATTCAACACCCAAGAATACATTTCTTTATGAGGTTAGAAGATTGGCACACTAAACTGTTAGAAGACGAACGTTTTATGTATAACAGAATTGCTTCAATATTAAAATTCAATAATAAAATAGAAAATATTTACTAACAAAATGTTCAGTTTTTTTTTCAATTTCACTATAAAAATCTGATTATGTAAAAGGTTATCTTACAGTACATGAAGAAAGTCTTCTCAATGATTTTCTTCAATTCAGAATCTTACAAGATTTAACTTTAGCAGAAGAGGTGGACAATAATTAGCCAAAAATTTTAATGTTAGATGAAAAAATACAAAAGAAGTGAGGTGACTAAAAATGTCATCTTTCTTGAAAAACACCCATTTGCCTAACAAAAACGAAACTAGTGTCCGTTTTCTATGGCCAACGCATAGAATAGAATATTTCGTTTGTATGAAAGGATTTTAGATCGCAACATGAAATAAAATTAGATTTAGTTTGTTGAGAATACATAGTTAGCTTACACTTTTCTAAAGGCTAATTTGACACTCTATTGAGAAAGGCAGAGAAAGGTTAGATGCTTACAAACAAATTAAGATAAAATAGAGTATAAACATATTCAATTCATTATGCTTTGTTTGTCTATTACATGTAAAAGGAACAGGAGAGTGGAATGTTATGATAAGAAAATCACTTGTTGAAGGACCTCGCAATATGTAAGAGAATTCACATATACATGCATGTATGCCTGCATGCATGCATGCATACATGTATGCATGCATCTATGCATGTATGCAAGCATCTATGCATGTATGCATACATGTATGCATGTATGCATGCATGTATGCATGTACACATGCATGTATGCATGTATGCATGCATGTCTGTATGTATGCATGCATGTTTATATGTAAGCATCCATGTCTGTATCTATGCATGCATGTCTATCTACATGCATGCATGTTTGTATCTATGCATGCATGTCTGTATGTATGCATGCATGTCTGTATGTATGCATGCATGTCTGTTTGCATGCATGCATGTCTATATGATATGTATGCATGTCCGCATGGTATGTACGCATGTCTGTAGGATATGCATGCATGTATGTATGGTACGTATGTATGCATGTTTGGTATGTATGCATGTATGTATGGTATGTATGCATGTATGTATGGTATGTCTGCATGTATGTATCCTACATATGCATGTTTGTATGAAACATATGCATGTCTATATGTTATCGTACGTATGCATGTTTGTATGGTATGGTATGTATGCATGTCTGTATGGTATGAGACGTATGCATGTGTGTATGGTATTGTACATATGCATGTCTGTATGGTATGGTACGTATGCATGTTTGTATGGTATGGTACGTATGCATGTCTGTATGGAATGGTACCCATGCATGTGTGTACGGTACGGTACGTATGAATGTCTATATGATATGGTACGTATGCATGTCCACATGGTATGGTACGTATGCAAGTCTGATTGGTATGGTACGTATGCATGTCTGTATGATATAGTACGTATGCATGTCAATATGATATGGTACGTATTCATGTCAATATGGTATGGTATGTATGCATGTCTGTATGGTAAGATATGTATGCATGTCTATAGAGTATGGTATGTATGCTTGTTGAAATGGTATGGTATTGGTATAGTATGTATGCATATCTTTGTGGTATGGTATGTATGCATATCTGTGTGGTATGGTATATATGCAGGTCTGTATGGTATGGTATATATGCGGGTTTGTGTGGTATGACATGTATGCACGTTTGTATGGTATGGTATGTATGCACGTTTGTATGGTGTGGTATGTATACAGGTGTGTATGGTATGGTATGTATACAGTTCTATATGGTATGTATACAGGTGTATGGTACGTATGCAGGTCTATATGGAATGTATGCAGGCTTGTATGGCATGTTTTCAGGTCTGTATGACATGTATACAGGTATGTATGGCATGTATGCAATAATCTATCGGATGTATGCAGGTACCTATGGCATGTACGTAAGTATCTATGGCATGGATACAGGTATCTATGACATATGGAGATATGTATGGCATGCATGCAAGCATGTATGGCATGCATGCAAGTATGTATGGCATGCATGCCACTATGTATGGCATGCATGCAGATATGTATAGCATGCATGTAGGTATGTATGGCATGCATGCAGGTATGTATGGCATGCATTCAGGTATGTATGGCATGCATGCAAATATAAATGGCACACATGCAGGTATGTATGGCATGCATGCATGTACGTATGTAATGCATGCAAGTACGTATAGCATGGATGCAGGTACATATGTAATGCACGCAGGTATGTATGGCATGCATGCACGTGAGTATGGCATGCATGCAAATATCTATGGCATACATGCAGGTATGTATGACATGCATACAGGTATGTATAGCATACATGCCGGTATATATGGCATGCATGCAGGTTTGTATAGCATGCATAAAGGTATGTATGACATGTATGTAAGTATGTATGCATGGATGCATATATGTATGGCATGCATGCAAGTATGTATAGCATGCATGTAGGTACGTCTGGCATGCATACAAGTATGTATGGCATACATGCAGGTATGTATGGTATGTATGCAAGTATGTATGGCATGCATGCATGTATGTATTGCATGCATGCAGGTATGTATGGCATGCATGCAGATATGAATGGCATGCATGCATGTATGTATGACTTGCTTGGAGGTATGTATGGCATGCATGCATGTTTGTATGGCATTAATGCTGGTATGTATGGCATATATGTAGGTATGTATGGCATGCATGCAGGTATGCATGGCATGCATGCAGGTATGTATGGCATGCATGCAGGGATGCATTGCATGCATGCAAGTGTGTGTCATGCACGCAGGTATGTATGGCATGCATGCAGGAATGTATGGCATGCATGCACGTATGTATGACATGCATTCACGTATGTATGGAAAGCATACAGGTATGTATGGCATGCATGAAAGTATGTATCGCATGAGTGAAGGTATGTATGGCAGGCATGCATGTATGTACGGAATGCATGCAAATATGTATGATATGCATGCCGGTATATATGGCATGCATGCAAGTATGTATGGAATGTCAGTAGAAATGTATGGCATGCATGCAGGTTTGTATGGCATGCATGTAGGTATTTATGGCATGCATGAAGGTATGTATGGCATGCATGCGAGTATGTGTGGCATGCATACAAGTATGTATGGCATGCATGCAGGTATGTATGACTTGTATGCAGGTATGTATGACATGCATGCAGGTATGTATGGCATGAGTGCAGGTATGTGTGGTATGTATACAGGTATGTATGGCTTACATGGAGGTATGTATGGCATGCATGCAGGTCTATATAGCATGCATGCAGTTATGTATGGCATGCATGCACGTATGTATGGCATGCGTAAAGGAATGCATGGCATGCATGTGGGTAAATATGGCATGCATGAAGGTATGTATGGCATGTATGTGCGAATGTATGGCATGCATACAGGTATGTATGGCATGCACGCAGGTATGTATGGCATGCACGCAAGTATGTATGGCATACATACAGGTATGTATGGCATGCATGCAGGTATGTATGGCATGCATGTAGGTATTCAGGCATGCATTTAGGTATGTCTGACATGTATACAGTCATGTATGGCATGCATGCACGTATGTATGACATGCATATAGGTATGTATGGCATGCATAGAGGTAAGTATGGCATGCATGCAGGTATGAATGGCATGCATGTAGGAATCTAGGCATACATGCAAGTATGTATGGCATGCATGAAGGTACTTATGGAATGCACACAGGTTATTTTGGCATGAATGCAAGTTAATATGGCATGCATGAGGTATGTATGGCATGCATGCAGGTATGTATGTCATGCATGCAGGTATGAATGGAATGCATGCAGGTATGTATGACATGCATGCATGTATGTTTGTAATGCATGCAGGTATGTATGGCATGTATGCTGGTATGTATGGCATGCACGAAGGTATGTATCGCATGTATGCAGTTATGTATGACATGCATGTAGATATGTTTAACATAAATGCAGGTATGTATGACATGCATATTAGTATGTATGGCATGTATGCAAGTATGTATGCCATGCATGCAGGTATGTATGGCATGCATATAGGTATGCATGGCATGCATGCATGTATATATGGCATGCATGCAGGTATGTATGGGATGTATGTAGGAATGTATGGCATGCATGCAGGTATGTATGGCATGCATGCAGGTATAGATGAAATGCATGCAAGTGTGTATGGCATGCATGCAGGTTTGTATGGCATGTATGCAGGTATGTATGTCATGCATGCAGGTATTTATGGCATGCATGCACGTATGTATGACATGCATACAGTTATGTATGGCATGCATTTACATATGTATGGTATGCATACATATATGTATGGCATGCATACAGGTAAGTATGACATGCATGCAGGTATGTATGGCATGCACTTGGGTATGTATGGCATGCATGCAGGTATGTTGGCATGCTTGCACGTACATAGGACATGCATGCAGGTACGTATGGCATGCACGCAAGTATGTATGACATGCATGCAAGTTTTTATGGCATGCATGAGGTATGTATGGCATGCATGCAGGTATGTATGTCATGCATACAAGTATGAATGGCATGCATGCAAGTATGTATGGCATCCATGCACGTATGTATGTAATCCATATAAGTATGTATGACATGCGCGAAGGTATGCATGGCATGCATGCAGGTATGTGTGGCATGCATGCAGTTATGTATGGCATGCACTTAGATATACTTAGCATGCATGCAGGTAGGTATTGCATGCATGTAGGTATGTATGGCATGTATGCAGCTATGTATGCCATGCATGCAGGTATGTATGGCATGTATGCCAGTATGTATGGCATGTAGGTAGGTACGTATGGCTTACATGCAGGTATGTATGGCATGCATGGAGATATGTATTGCATGCATGCAGGTATGTATGGCATGCATGCTGGTACATAGTGCATGCATGCAGGTACGTAGGGCATGCATGCATGTATATATGGCATGCATGCTGATATGTTTAGCATGCATGCAAATATGTGTGGCATGCATGCAGGTACGTATGGCATGTATGCACATGTATGGCATGCATGGACGTCTATATGGCATGCATGCAGGTATGTATGGCATGTACGCAAGAAGTTATGGCATGCATGCAGGTATCTATGGCATGTATGCAGGTTTGTATGACATGCATACAGGTATGTATGGCATGTATGCAGGCATGTACGGCATGCATGCAGTTGTACATGTTAAGTATGCAGGAACGCATGGCATGCATGTATGCATGTATGGCATACATGTAGGTATGTATGGCAAGCATGCGGTTATGTATGGCATGCATGTAGGTATATATGGCATACATACAGGTATATATGGCATGCATACAGGTTTGCATGGCATGCGTGTAGGTATGTATGACATACATGCATGTATGTATGGCATGCATGCAGATATGTATGGCATGTATGTAGGTATGTATGTCATGCATGAGGAGTTCATGGCATGCTTGTAAATATGTATGTCATGCATAGAGGTATGTACTGCATGCATGTCGGTATATATGGCATGCATGCTCATATGCATTGCTTACAACCAGGTATGTATGATATGCATGCTTGGAGGTATGTATGGCATTTATGCAGGTATGTATGGCATGCATGCATGTATGTATGGCATGCATTTAGGTATGCATTGTATGCATGAAGGTATGTATGGCATGCATGCAGGTATGTATGGCGTGCATGAAGGTATGTGAGGCATGCATGAAGGTATGTATGGCATGCATCCAGGTATATATGGCATGCATGCAGGTATGTATGGTATGCATGTAAGTATGTATGGCATGCATACAGGTATGTATGGCATGCATGAAGGTATGTATGGAATGGATACGGGTATGTATGTTATGCATGAAGATATTTATGGCATGCATGCATATGTGTATGGCATGCATGCACGTATGTATGGCATGCATGCAGGTATGTATGACACGGATGTAGGTATGTATGGCATGCATGCCGGTATGTATACCATGCATGAACTTAATCATGGCATGCATGTAAGTTTGTATGGCTTGTATGCAGGTATGTATGGCATGTATGTAGGTATGCATGCATTCATGCAGGTATGTGTGGTATGCATGCAAGTATGCATGGCATGCATGCACGTATAAATGGCATGCATGCAGGTATGTATGGCTTGCATGCAGATATGTATGGCATGCATGCATGTATGTATTACTTTCTTGGAGGTATGTATGGCATGCATGCATGTTTGTATGGCATTAATGCCGGTATGTATGGCACATATGTAGGTATGTATGGCATGCATGCAGGTATGTATGGCATGCATGAAGGTATGTTTGGTATGCATGCAGGTATGTATGGCATGGATGCAGGTATGTATGGTATTCATGTAGGTATGTATTTCTTCCATGCAGATATGTATGGAATGCATACAGGTATGTATCGCATGCATGCTAGTAGTATGGCATGCATGCATGTATGTAAGGAATGCATGCAGGTATGTATGGTATTTATATAATATGTATGGCATGCATGGAGGTATATATGGCATGCATGGAGGTATGTATGGCATGTATGTAGATATGTTTGGCATGTATGGAGGTATAGAAAGCATGCATGGATGTACGTATAGCATGAATACAGGTATGTATGGCATGTATTCAGGTATGTATGGCATGCATGAAGGTATGTATCCCTTGCTTGTAGGTATGTATGACATGGATGTAGGTATGTATGACATGTATGTATGCATGTATGGCTTGCATGAATGTATGTATGGCATGCATGTAGGTTTGCATGAAATGTCTGTAGGTATGCTTGGCATGCATGCAGGTATGCATGGCATGCAAGCACGTATGCATTGCATGCATGCAGGTATGTATGGCATGCATGCAATCATGTATGACATGCATAAAGGTATGTATGGCATGCATGAAGGTGTATACGGCATGCATGCAGCTATGTATGGTATACATGTAGGTATGTATGGCTTATATGCAGGTACGCATGGCATGCATGCAGGTCAGTATCACATGCATGAAGGTTTGTATGGCATGCATGCTGGTATGTATGGTATTTATGTAGGTATATATGGCATGCATGCAAGTATGTATGGCATGCATGTAGGTATGTAAAGCATGTATGCATGGATGTATGGCATGCATGTAGGTATGTATATCATGCATGAAGGTATGTTTGGCATACATGCAGGTATGTATGGTATGGTGTGTATGAATGTCTACATGGCATGCATGTAGGTATGTATGGTACGCATGCATAAATGTATTGCATGCATGACGGTATGTATGGCATGCATGAAGGTATTTATGGCATGCATGTCGGTATGTATGGAATGCATGCTGATATGTTTACCATGCATGTAGGTATGTATGGCATGCATGCAGGTACGTATTGAACGTATGCACAAATTTATGGCATGAATACACGTCTCCATGGCTTTCATGCACATATGTATGGCATGTATGCAAGAAGGTATGGCATGCATGCAGGTATCTATGGCATGCATGCAAATATGTATGACATGCATGCAGGTATAAATGGCATGGATGCAGGTATGTATGGCATGCATGCAGGTATACATGTTATGTATGTAGGAACGCATGGCATGCATGTAGGTATATATGTATGACATTCATGTAGGAATATGGCAAGCATGCAGGTATGTATGGTATGCATGTAGGTATACATGGCATGCATACAGGTTTATATGGCATGCATGCAGGTATGTATGGCATGCATGCAAGTTTGCATGGCATGCGTGCAGGTATGTATGACATACATGCATGTATGTATGGCATGCATGCAGGTATGTATGGCATGCATGCAGATATGTATGTCATGCATGAGGAATTCATGGCAGGCTTGTAGATATGTATGGCATGCATAAAGGTATGTACGGCATGCATGTCGGTATGTATGGCATCTATGCACGTATGTATGGCTTACATGCAGGTATGTATAGCATGCATGCAGGTATATATCGCATACTTGGAGGTATGTATGGAATTCATGCAGGTATGTATGGCATGCATGCATGTATGTATGACATGCATGTAGGATTGTATTCCATGCATGCAGGTATGCATGGCATGCATGCAGGTATGTATGGCGTTCATGCAGGTATGTAAGGCATGCATGAAGGTATGTATGGCATGCATGCAGGTATATATGGCATGCATGTACGTATGTATGGCATGCATGTAGGTATGTATGGCATGCATGCAGGTATGTATGGCATGCATGCAGGTATGTTTGGCATGCATACAGGTATGTATGGCATGCATGCCTATGTAAGGGTGATACCGAGTCCAAAATCCCGATTCTAGCTTTGGACTCAGACTTGCAAGTCCGAGTATAGTACAGGACTTGGACTTGCGAGTCCGAGTCCAAGACTCGCGAGTCCAGGATTCGCGTATCTAATAAGACTTGGACTCGCAAATCCTGGACTTCAACATAGTTAGGTTGGAGCTTAGGCCTCATTTCTTCATCCAAGCATGCATTCTATTTACATGTTTCCTCTATTCATGTCCTCTTCTACGTCATATTGCTTCATAACCCAATGCCATCTAGTGCTTTTGTTTGCAATGTTAGAACATCATGGACTCGAGACCAGACTTGCATGTCCGAGTCCAGGCTCAATGAAAAACTCGGACTCGCGAGTCCGAGTGTGGACTCGGAATCCCGAGTCTATCAAGCCGAGTCTCCTGGACTTGGTATCACCCTATCACATATGTAGCATATTTGTATTGCATGCATGTACGTATGTATGGCATGCATGCAGGTATGTATGACACGCATGTACGTTTGTATGGCATGCATGCCGGTATGTATTGCATGCATGCAGGTATGTATGTCATGCATGCCGGTATGTATTGCATGCATGCAGGTATGTATGGCATGTGTGTAGGTATGCATGGCATGCATGCAGGTATGCGTGGTATGCATGCAAGAATGCATGACATACAAGAACGTATGCATGGCATGCATTAAGGTATGTATGGCATACATGCAGGTATGTATGGCATGCATGCAGGTATGTATGGCATGCTTGTTAGTATATATGGCATACATGCATGTATGTATGGCATGCATGGAGGTATGTATGGCATGTATGTACGTATATAGGACATGCATGGATGCATGTATGGCATGCATGGAGGCATGTATGGCATACATGCAGGTATGTATGGCATGCATGCTAGTATGTATGGCATGCATGTAGGTATGTATGCCATGCATGCACGTATGTATTGTATGCATGCAGGTATGTATGGCATGCATGCATGAATGTATGGCATGCATGCTAGTATGTACGGCATGCATGGAGGTATGTATGGCATGCATGTAGATATGTATGACTTGCTTGCAGGTATGTATGGCATACATGCATGTTTGTATGGCATGCATGTCGGTATGTATGGCATGCATGTAGGTATGTATGGCATGCATGCAGGTATGTATGGCATGCATGCACGTTTGTTTGGCATGCATGCAGGTATGTATACATGCATGCAGATATGTATCGCATGCATGCTAGTATGTATGCTATGCATGCATGTATGTAAGGAATGCATGCAAATATGTATGGTATCCAGATAGTATGTATGGCATGCATGCAAATATGTATGGCATGCATGGAGGTATGTATGTCATGTATGCAGATATGTATGGCATGTATGGAGGAATGATTGGCATGCATGCATGTACGTATGGCATGAATACTGATATGTATGGCATGCATTCAGGTATGTATGGCATGCATGCCGGTTTGTATGGCATGCATAAAGGTATGTATGGCTTGCTTGTAGATATGTATGGCATGGATGCAGGTATGTATGGCATGTATGTACGCATGTATGGCTTGCATGCATATATGTATGGCATGCATGCAAGCTTGCATGAAATGTATGTAGCTATGCGTGGCATGCATGTACGTATGCATGGCATGCAAGCACCTATGCAGTGCATGCACGCAGGTGTGTATGGCGTGCATGCAAGCATGTATGACATGCATAAAGGTATGTATGGCATGCATGCAGGCATGTATGGCATGCATGCAGGTAGGTATGGCATACATGTGGGTATGTATTGCTTACATGCAGATACGTATGGCATGCATGCAGGTTTGTATCACATGCATGAGGGTGTGTATGGAATGCATGCTAGTATGTATGGTATTTATGCACGTATATATGGCATGCATGCAAGTATGTATGACATACGTGTAGGTATGTAAAGCATGTATGCAGGGATGTATGGCATGCATTCAGGTAGGTATGACATGCATGAAGGGATGTATGGTATGCATGCAGGTATGCATGACATGCATGAAGGTATGCATGGCATACATGCAGGTATGTATGGTACGGTGTGTCTGAAGGTCTACATGGCATGCATGCAGGTATGTATGCTACGCATGTATACATGTATTGCATGCATGAAGGTATGTATGGCATGCATGAAGGTATGTATAGCTTGCATGCAGGTATGTATGACATATATGCAGGTACATATGGCATGCATGTAGTTTTGAATGGCATGCATGCAGGTATGTACGGCATGCATGCAGGTATGTGTGGCATGCATGCATGTATGTATGGCATGAATGGAATTATGTATGGCATGCATGTAGGTATATAGGGCATGTATGGATGTATGTATGGCATGCATGCAGGCATGTATGGCATACATGTAGGTATGTATAGCATGCATGCAAGTATGTATGGCAAGCATACAGGTATGTATGGCATGCATGCTAGTATGTGTGGCATGCACGTAGGTATGTATGCTATGCATACACGTATGTATAGTATGCATGCAGGTACATATGGCATGCTTGCATGAATGTATGGCATGTATGCTGGTATGTATGGCATGCATGCAGGTATGTATGGCATGCATGGAAGTATTTATGACTTGCTTGCAGGTATGTATGGCATGCATGCAGGTTTGTATGGCATTCATGCCATTCTTGCATGCCATACATGCCTTCATGCATGCCTTACATACCTTCATGCATGCCATACATAACTACAAGGATGGCATGCATGTAGGTATGTATGGCATGCATGTAGGTATGTATGGCATGCATGCACGTATGTTTGAAATGCATGCAGGGATGTATGGCATGCATGCAGGTATGTATGGTATGTATGCAGGTATATATGGCATGCATGCTAGTATGTATAGCATGTATGCAGGGATGTATGGCATGGATGCAGGTATGTATGGCATTCATGGAGGTATGTATGGCATGTATGTAGATATGCATGGCATGTATGGAGGAATGGATGACATGCATGCATGTACGTATGGCATGAGTATAGGTATGTATGGCATGTATTTAGGTATGTATGGCATGCATGCTGGTTTGTATGGCATGCATGAAGGTATCTATGGCTTGCTTGTAGGTATGTATGGCATGGATGAAGGTATGTATGGCATGTATGTACGCATGTATAGCTTGCATGTATCTATGTATGGCATACATGCAGGTTGGCATGACATGTATGTAGGTATGCGTGGCATGCATGCAGGTATGGATGGCATGCAAGCACGTATGCATAGCATGCATGGAAGAATGTATGGCATGCATGTAAGCATGTATGAAATACTTATAGGTATGTATGGCATCCATGCAGGTATGTATGGCATGCATGCAGGTATGTATGGCATACATGTAGGTATGTATGGCTTACATGCACGTACGTATGGCATGCATGAAGGTCTATACCACATGCATGAAGGTTTGTATGGCATGCATCCTAGTATGTATGGTATGTGTGCAGGTATATATGTCATGCATGCAAGTATGTATGGCATGCATGTAGGTATGTATAGCATGTATGCATGGATGTATGGCATGCATGCAGGTATGTATGACGTGCATGAAGGTATGCATGGCATGCATGCAGGTATGCATGGTATTGTGTGTATGAAGGTCTGCGTGGCATGCATGCAGCTATGTATGGTACGCATGCATATATGTAGTGCATGCATGAAGGCATGTATGGCATGCATGAAGGTATGTATGATATGCATGCAGGTATGTATGGCATGAATGCAGTTACATATGGCATGCATGCATTTATGAATGGCATGCATGCAGGTATGTATGGCATGCATGTTCGTATGTATGGCATGCATGCATGTATGTATGGCATGAATGGAATTATGTATGGCATGCATGTAGGTATATAGGATATGTATGGATGTATGAATGGCACTCATGTTGGCATGTATGGCATACATGTAGGTATGTATGGCATGCATGCAAGTATGTATGGCATGCATACAGGTATGTATAGTATGCATATAGGTACGTATGGCATGCTTGCATGAATGTATGGCATGCATGCTGGTATGTATGGCATGCATGCAGGAATTTATGCCATGCATGCAAGTATGTATCACTTGCCTTTAGGTATGTTTGGCATGCATGCAGGTTTGTATTGCATTCATGCCGGTTGTATGGCATGCATGTAGGTATGTATGGCATGCATGCAGGTATGTATGGCATGCATGCAGGTATGTTTGGCATGCATGCAGGAATGTATGGAATGCATGTAGGTATGTATTGTATGCATGCAAGTATGTATGGCATGCATGCATGTCTGTAAGGAATGCATGCAGGGATGTATGGCATGCATACAATATGTATGGCATGCATGCAGGTATGTATGGCATGCATGGAAGTATGTATGGTATGTATGCAAGTATGTATGTCATGTATGGAGGAATGTATGGCATGCATGCATGTACGTAGGGCATGAGTACAGGTATGTATGGCATGCATGCCGGTATGTATGGCATGCATACAGGTATGTATGGCTTGCTTATGGGTATGTATGGCATGGATGCAGATATGTATGGCATGTATGTACGTATGTATGGCTTACATGCATGTATGTATCGCATGCATGCAGGTTTGCATGGAATGCATGTAGTTATGCGTGGAATGCATGCAGGTATGCACAGCATGCAAGTATGTATGTATAGCATGCATGCACGTATGTATGGCATGCATGCAGGTATGTACGGCATGCATAAAGGTATTTATGGCATGCATGCAGGTATGTATGGCATAATTGCAGGTATGTATGGCATACATGTAGGTATGTATAGATTACATGCAGGTATGTATGGCATTCAGGTAGGTCTGTATCACATACATGGAGGTTTGTATGGAATCCGGGCTGGTATATTTGGTATGTATGCAGGTATATATGGCATGCATGCAGGTATGTATAGCATGTATGCAGGGATGTATGGCATGTGACAGAAGATTGCAGGTGCTGCCGTAAAGTGGACGCAGTCACAGGGACGAGCGTTTCAATGGTGGACAAAAGCACGAGCAGAAGCAAAGCGGTAATGATGATAAGAGGAGAAAGCAGAAACGAATGAGGATGCAAGATGATGGGAAGAGGCTTGGGCGCAGCACCGAAGGTGCGAGCACTGAAATCTTGTTAAAGAAAGAGTGGACGCAGCACTTTGTGGGAAGGGCAGAAGCTTCCTGGAGGGTGCGAGCGTTGCTGATGTATGAGTGACGTTTGACAGATGGGAGAGGGCGCAGTGCGAGAGCACGGGCGCTGAGCTGAGATTGAGGGCAAAGGGACTGGAGGCGGCCCAGAGGGCGAGCATGAAGGGGAATCCAATGGATTAATTATAGACTGGAGTACAAACAATAGAAATAGGAAAGGTCTAGCCTAGCGCGCTTCGTTGAGCGAGCATATGGGTGGCGGCTCGGGCAAGTGAGAGAGTAGGAAGCGCCTCGAGACCACGATTCGGCTTTGCTAGCCGTATGCATAGGGGAGTGGCGAGTGCAGGCACGATCTTCGTAGGTGTGTTTCGCCTGGGCCGTTGTGGTACGAGGCCTTTGGTTTTGGTCCTGGCGAGGCTCGCACATTGGTCGGTCGTGAGACCGTTCGGATGTTGAACGTGTGACTCCAGAGATGAACCTGCATTGTCACTCTTTATTTTCTCAGTGGCTGCACCCCTTGAGGCGATCTTCGAGACAATATCCGACAGCATGCATGCAGGTATGTATGGCATGTATGAAGGTATGCATGGCATGTATGCAAAATGTATGGTATGGTGTGTATGCAGGTCTTCATGGCATGCATGCAGGTATGTATGGTATGCATGCATATATGTATTGCTTGTATGAAGGTATGTATGGCATGCATGCAGGTATGTATGGCATGCATGCAGGTATGTATGGCTTGTATGTAGGTGTATATGGCATGCATGCAGTTATGAATGGCATACATGCATGTATGTATGGCATGCATGCACGTACGTATGGCATGTATCTAGGTATGTATGGCATACACACACGTATGTATGGCATGCATGCTGGCATGTATGGCATGCATGCAGGTATGTATGTTACGCATGAGGAATTCATGGCATGCATGTAGGTATGTATGGCATGCATGAAGGTATGTATGGCATGCATGTAGGTATGTATGGCATGCATGCACGTATGCATGGCTTAAATGCGGGTATGTATGGCATGTATGCAGGTATGTATCGCATGCTTGGAGGTATGTATGAAATTCATGCTAGTATGTATGGCAGGCATGCATGTATGTATGGAATGCATGTAGGTATGAATTGCGTGCATACAGGTATGTATGGCATGCATACAGGTATTAAGGCATGCATGCAGGTATGTATTGCTTGCATGGAGGTATGTACGACATGCATGTAGGTATGTATGGCATGCATGTAGGTATGTATGGCATGCATGGAGATATGTATGGCATGCATGCAGGTATGTATGGCATGCATGTAGGTATATATGACACGTATGAGGTTATGCATGGTATGGATGCAAGTCTGTATGGCATGCATGCAAGTATGTATGACATGCATGCAAGTATGTATGGCTTGCATGCAGGTATGTATAGCATGCATGTAGGTATACATGGCATACATGTCGGTATGCCTGGTATGCATGGAGATTTTCATGGCATGCAAGCACGTATGCATGGCATGCATGCAGGTATGTATGGCATGCATGAAGATATGTATGACATCAATGAAGGTATGTATGGCATGCATGCAGGTATGTATGGCATGCATGCAAATATGTATGACATGCATGGAGGTATGTATGGTGTGCATGCTGGTATATAGGGCATGCATGGTGGCATGCATGGCATGCATGCAGGTATGCATGGCATGTATGGAGGTATGTATGGCATGCATGCAGGTATGTATGGCATGCATACAGGAATATATGGCATGCATGCTGATATGTATGGCATGCATGTAAGCATGTATGCCATACATGCAGGTATGTATGGCATGCATGCAGGTATGTGTGGCATCTTGCATGAATGTCTAGCATGCATGCAAGTATGTATGGCATGCATACAAGTATGTGTGGCATGCATGGAAGTATGTGTGGTTTTCTTGCAAGTATGTATGGCATGCATGCAGGTTTGTATGGCATGTATGCCAGTATGTATGGCATGCATGTAGGTATGTATGGCATGCATATAGGTATGTATGGCATGCATGTAGGTATGTATGGCAGGCATGCATGTATGTTTGGCATGCAAGTAAGTATGTTTGGCACGGATGCAGGTATGTATGATATGCATGTAGGTATGTATGGCTTACATGTAGGTATGTATGGCATGCATGAAGGTATGTATCGCATGCATGCAAGTATGTATGGTATGCATGCATGTATGTAAAGAATGCATGCATGTATATATGGCATTTATGTAGGTATGTATGGCGTGTATGTAGGTATGTATGACATGCATGGAGCTATGTATGGCATGCATGCAGGTATGTATGGCATGTATGGAGAAATGTATGGCATGCTTGCATGTATGTATGGCATGTTTGTAGGTATGTATGGCATGCATTCAGGTATGTATGGCATGCATGCCGGTATGTATGGCATGCATGCAGGTATGTATGGCTTGCATGTACCTATGTATGTTACAGATGCCGGTATGTATAGCATGTATGTACGTATGTTTGGCTTGCATGCATGTATGTATGGCATGCATGCAGGTTTGCATGGCATGCATGTAGGTATGTGTGGCATGCATGCAAGTATGCATGGCATGCAAGCACGCATGCATAGCATGCATGCAGGTATGTATGGCATCTATGCAGGCATGTATGACATGCATGAACGTATGTATGGCATACATGCAGATATGTATGGCGTGCATGCACGTTTATATGGCATGCGTGTAGGGATGTATGGCTTACATGCAGTTACGTATGGCATGCATGTATGTATGTATCGCTTGCAAGTAGGTCTGTATGGCATGCATGCATTTTTGTATGGCATGCATGCAGGTATGTATGGCATGCATGTAGGTATGTATGGCATGCTCGCAGATTTGTACGGCTTACATGCAGGTATATAATGCATACATGCAGGTCTGTATTGCATGCATGCAGGTCCGTATGGCATGCATCCTGGTATGTATGGCATGCATACAGGTATGTATGGCATGTATGCAAGTATGTATGCCATGCATGCAGGTATGTATGGCATGTATGTAGGTATGTACGGCATGCATGTAGGTATGTATGGCATGCATGAAGGTATGCATGGCATGCATGCAGGAATGTTTGGTATAGTGTGCATGCAAGTTTATAAAGCATGCAATACGTTATCTATGGTATGCATGCATGTATGTATTACATGCATGAGGTATGTATGGCATGCATATAGGTATGTATGGCATATATGCAATCATGTATGGCATGTATGTAGGTATGTATAGCATACATGTAGTTATGTATAACAGGCATGCAGGTATGTATGGCATACATGTATGTATGTATGGAATGTTTACAAGTATGTATGGCATGTGTACACGTACGTATGGCATGCATCTCGGTACATATGGCATGCGCGCAGGTATGTATGGCATGCATGCTGGTATGTATGACATGCATGCAAGTATGTATGGCATGCATACAGGTATGTATGGCATGTATGCGTGTATGTATGACATGCCTGCAGGTATGTATGGCATGCATGCAGGTATGTATGTCATGCATGTTGGTATGTGTCGCATGCATGCAAGAATGTATGGCATGCATGCAAGTATGTATGACATGCATGCAGGTATGTGTGGTATGCATGAAGGTATATATGGCATGCATGTAAGAATTTATGGCATGCATGCGGGTAGGAATGGCATGCATGCATGTATGTATGGCATGCGTAAAAGTATGTAGGGTATGCCTGAAGGCATGCATGGCATGTATCTAGGTATGTATGGCATGTATGCAGATTTGTATGACATGCATGTAGGGATGTATGGCATGCATGCAAGTATGTATGGCATGCATGTAGGTATGTATGGCATGCATGGATGTATGTGTGGTATGCATGTAGGTATGTCAAATATTTCATTGGGCGCATGTTGAATGGGCACACGTTCACATGGTGCCATTAGGTCGTAGAGTTGGCCCCGATCGATTTCCAAAACGGAGACCTACATGATTGGCATCACAATTTTGGTAAATAAGGGCACGCATCACAACACCAGAAGTGACCAGATTTGTCGAGGTGCGTGGACTGAACATGCATCGTAGGTCCATCACTGATGCAAGTCCAACCTCTAGTATGCCAACAAAAGTTATAGAAAATCTGTGCATTGTGGCGGCCCCACACCTTGAAGGTGACGTCATTGAGAGTGTAGTCCCGAAGGAGGTCACGGAGAACCCGCAAAATGATTCCGTAGCCCTTTGGACCTCCTTCCTGATCTCCCACCATCGTGTGTCTCTTGTATGAACCCGTCACGTTGTAGTTGAAAAACACCACCTATAGTAAAAATAGGCAAACTGCTCGTTTAGTTGCTCCTTTGGCATAAGAATTGAAGACATTATAAGAGTATCAAGACTAGAACTTGAAAGAAGAATACATCCCCTCTTTGAGTCCGTAATGGCGTCTTGCTAGAAGCTCCATGCTTTCCCAATTTTTTGCACCAATCCTCAGAGCACACACAAGTGTCCTCTCCAGATGTCATGGAGAGGCGGAATACGTAATAGCTTATAAGAAGAAGACACTCACATTGACTCCCTACAAAGCGTCGAACAAGAGAGGACACAATTCTGCATACATATACTCCTGTGAGTGTTCCAGGTGTAAAATCTCACTAAACTTGAATCCATGGTTCACACTTGCCAAGTCAAATGATCACACATACCGTAACATGTCCCATGTTCTATAAGAATTACCGTTTTATCGAGCTATACACGTACACATCAGAGCTCACCATGGCGAAGTTGGCTGTACCAACCCTTGGCCTATATTTTCGTCTAAAATTTCATGCAATCCTACATCCACATCTGTAGTTACTTCTGCATCTACATCTGTAACTATAGCTGCATCTACACATGTATCTACAGATCCATCTACATCTACATCTACATCGCCCCTTCTTTCAAAAACCCCTCCATCACCCCTTTGTTCAAAAACCCCTCCCCCACCAAATCATGTATGCAACTATTCCTTTCCAACAACCTCCACGCAGCAAGTTCAAGCCACTTAGTGTCACCCTCTAAATTCAAAATGATCTCTGTTACAATGTGTGGATTGGAGAACCGAAAAACACTGCCCGTCTCTCTTGGCAGCAACAGAGGTCAGGCACGACAAAGGCCTCTGTTGTTTCCACATAGATCTTGAAAAGCACCATGGTAGACTCTACCACTCACTCAAAATCACAAGCATGTTTGCTGGCTACTTAAAGTCATACTACAAAGACACAAAACAGCACGTACAAGTCTCTCCATCCTGAATTGACACCCCCCGAGGGAGTTCAAGTGTGCCGTTATAGCCTCACAGAGATTGCCCATAAGTTTTCTTTGCGTTCATGCTCGAGAGCCACAATACATCCAAGCTTCTCCTTTTCCTTCTCAGCCTCTACCGTGCCCCTTGTAGGGTCTCTGTCGTCGCTACCGCGTGACACTAGTGAACCTGCAACCTTGCTATTATTATAGCATCCGCGTCCTCTTGCCCTGCAACCTGGTTTAGTTGCCTGTGCAAGACGAGAATAGACACACCAAGATGAGATAAAACAAACGCAAACCACCGAAGGAAAAGGGATACACGGACACCACACGATAAAACAGAAAGTTTCTCGAATCTCTCTATTGTAATTCTCAGCCTTAAAAGAAAAAAAGATCAAGAACGACAACTGACGCAATAAGATGCATGAAGAATTATGATGTGACAATGAGTGAGCACGTGTGGCTACAGGCTAAACGAACATGACAGAGAAAGGACACCATGTTTATGCAAGATCCAAATTCATCAGTACTCATCCAACATGGTACACACTCCAACACACAACTTATACTCCTAAGAAGATTGTCGCGCGCTACACCCTTCAAACTTTGGTATTGTATCCCTCTCCTCATCCTTGTGCTTTAGCATTTCCCTTAATCTATCACAATTAAATGACAGTCCTTCATTCTCCTCCTTCAATCGCTACAATATCCCCTCATGGCCATCGTCATCTTCTTTCAGTCCCTCCACTCCGGACACCGCATCCTCCTTCTCCTCATCATCATCTCTCTTCTCTCTAACAGCGACAGGGGTGTTCTCTACTCCTCTTAGCTATTCTTCTTTCTGTTTCTTCTCACCTCCATCGAATCTTTCTCTATCCAGACTGCCTACCAATAGGATGTGAATAGCAACAGCCGTACTGGCAGTGGTGTCTATATGTGATACCTCTTGCTTCCTGAATGGCTCTGATCACTTATCTTATCCTACAACGTTTACCGGTGCTCACGCAACACCCTCCACTCATGCTGCCATCCTAATAGCTTCCAACATGATGATCATGTCCTTGTCCATGTCCTCCCTCGGGCCCTATGCTGTAAGATTTTTAGTAGTTCTTGTTCAGTCTTCCATAATTCTGCGGGCCAGTTCAAAGAATTGGGGAGCTTACCTCTTGTCCCTTCCGGCTGCTACTGCTGCTATTGTCGTCGTTTCCTCTACCTTGGTGAAAGAAACGATGGCGTCTCCGACTTCTTCAATGATTACCTGAAGTTGTTTCGTCTCATATCCTACCAGTATGGCCCTTGTGACCATTGCACGTTCCTTGCTCACCGCTCTTGTTGCCAACTTGGATTACTCTTCACGCTCTGCCCTTATGACCGCCACAGAGGTGCATTCACTTTACGCAGCAAACACCATTGAACATTGGAGCAAGTCATTAGATGAGAAAAGTATTCAGATGCAGTCGGTGCCTAGTGCATGCAAAAGTATCTATCCAATCCATGTCATCAATCCACATACCTTTTTTGCTAGCATAGTCCAAGCAACGTTCAACATACCCATCTCACACAGTGAATCCTCCTTGCTTATCTCGTTTACAAAGGTGAGACCACACGCCATGCACACTCTCACAAAATACAACAAATGCAAAAGTACAAGAGGTACTTTCAGCACTTGGGTTGAGATCACAACACAAAACTGGATGCGATACAATGACGGTCTTTAACTTAGAGTGGCCAAGGACGATTTCACTCAGGAGGAAAGTAGCACTCTGCGGGTTGGACTCACTTGTTGCAGTTCAAACATATCTTGGAAACCAACATCGTTCAGCGCCCCGCAACAATGTGCGTTATCGGCAGAAGCATTTGGCGACGATGGGTCGTGCAGAAGACTATTCTGGTTCCATTTCAATGAGTCATGTAGTCCATCATCTACATCAGCCATGTGCATTTCAAACAGGATGTCTAGTTAGTGTGAGTTAATTTGTGACGATCCCCTGTGAAATTTTTAAATGCTGAAGATGGAAATAGCATGATGGAGACGACAAGTAACACGGCTACAAGCCGTGCGCGGCCTTACGAATGCATTTGGCGGCACCGGCCTGCTAGACATTTACACATCCTCCATATCATGAGAGGTATCGCATTTCGGGCCATCAGTCCAGTCATCCACGTCTTCACTCACCATGTACTACACAAAGACGAAAACTCAAGCACAAGAAGCTTAGGTGAGACTATGAGCACAACAGACAAGGGACAGCTTGATTCAGATGTATTGCACGTGACTGCCATCGTGCAGCTAGACTCCAAACATGTTCCTACCTCGTGTTCGGGAAGTAAAAACACAATGACTGGAAACGACGGCAGCACTCCCGACCATCTTACTTCTTTTATGAAAACCGAAGATTCTTGAAAGAAAAAATAGGAAATGTATTGATTAGAACAAGATTAATTTTGTAATTATCAACCTAAATCTATTGCACATCAGTAGCGAAAAGAATGGTTTAAATATTTGAGGGTGTACTCTATAATTTATGTTGTTGAATAGATATCTCCTAATAATTGGACTCAATTAGTCAAAAGCTATTAGAAACAAATTTCTTTTAATATTTTAGGAATAAACTTATGTAAAAAGTATTTGAATGTGAACATTATGTGAAAACAATTTATTCAAGTTACCATGGATTTTTTTAATCAATGAGAAAAACTAGCTTAACTTTGGAAAACTAATATTTATTTCATAACATTATAGGCTTGTACTATCATTCAGATATTGATCAATTTTATCTATAGAAAAAGAAACAATAAAAAACAAAGGTAAACCCTTTCTATTATCAATAAAGTTTTAAAATACCAACAATCACTAAAATAACTAAAAAAGAACAGGATGGAAAGAAAAAATATTTTAGTAAGAACGAGTACCTTTCTCGGATTTTCCACGGTAAACATAAAAAATATAATATAAATGAAAATATAAGACATGATAAAACCTATAAAACAGTGGACTCAATAACACAATATAATCAGATACGTTGCGTCATAGAGTAATTCTGTTTTCTTATTTGAGAAAATGGATGTAAATTATACGAATTAAATACATAAACTTCTGTAATTTAGTCAAAATCACAATACAAAAGCAAATATTGAGGGAATCTACTCCTAAACACAAACAATTTTCAGATCTATCTAGTAAGATATAAAAGGAACTTATTTTTTTGCTCAAGATTCAACACCCAAGAATTTTTTCACAAGGTTGTTAGCATATTGGCACATTAAACTATTGGATGAAGAATGTTTTATGTATAACATAATTGGTTCAATATTAAAATTTAATAATGAAATAGAGACTATTTACTAACAAATTTTTTCAGTTCATTTTTTAATTCCAATACCAGAATCTAATTATGTAGATGGTTATCTTATAATACATGAAGAAATTCTTCTTCTCAATGATTTGGTTTGATTCAAAATCTTAGATTCTTTAACTTAAGGAGAAGAGGTGGACAATAACTAGCCAAAATTTTCAATATTAGATGAAAAAACGCAAAACAAGTGAGGTGACCAAAAAGTTATTTTTCTTGAAAAAAAACCATTTTCTTAACAAAAAACAAACTAGTGTTCACTCTTAAGGCTTGCGCGTACAATAGAAGATTTTGCATATATGAAAAGATTCTGGATCGCAACATGAAATGAAATTAGATTTAGTTTTTTTTAGAATACATAGTTAGCTTGCACTTTTCTAAAAGCTAATATGATGTTTTGTTGAGAAATTAATGGAAAGGTTAGATACTTACCAACAAAATCCGATAAAATAGAGTAGAAACAAATTCAATTCATTATGATTATTTTGTCTATTGCATGTAAAAGAAATAAGAGAATGAAATGTTTTGATAAGAGAATCACTTGTTCATCAACCTCGCAATATGTAAGATAATTCACATATGCATGCATGTATGCCCACATGCATACATGTTTGCAAGCATCTCTGCATGTATGCGTACATCTATGCAAGTGTACGTGCATATATTCATGTATGCATGCATGTCTTTATGTATGCATGCACGTTTCTATGTATACATGCATGTCTGTATGTATGCATGAATGTCTAAATGCATGCATGTATGCCTGGAGCTATGCATGCATGTCTATATATATGCATGCATGTCTATAAGTAGGCATGCATGTCTGTATGGTGTGTATGCATGTCCGTATGGTATGTATGCATGTCTGTATGGTGTGCATGCATATATGCATGTTTTTTGGATATGTATGCATGTATGTATGGTATGTACGCAGGCATTCATGGTATGTATGCATGTATACATCGTACGTATGCATGTCTGTATGGTATGGTACGTATGCATGTTAGTATGGTATGGTACACATGCATGTCTGTATGGTATGGGACGTATGCATGTCTGTATGGTATGGTACGTATGCATGACTGTATGGTATGGTACGTATGCATGATTGTATGGTATGGTACGTATACATGTTTGTATGGCATGGTACCTCTGCATGTCAGTATCGTATAGTACGTATGCATGTCTATATGGTATGGTACATATGCATCTCCATATGATATGGTACGTATACAAGTCTTTTTAATATGGTACGTATGCATGTATGTATGGTATAGTACGTATGCATGTCTGTATGATATGGTACGTATCCATGTCTGTATGACATGGTATGTATGCATGTCTGTATCGTAAGGTATGTATGTATGTACACATGGTATGGAATGTATGCATGTCTTAATGGTATTGTATTGGTAAGGTATGTAAGCATGTCTCTTTGGTATGGTGTGTATGCATTTCTGTGTGGTATGGTCTATATACAGGTTTGTATGGTGTGGTATGTATGCGGGTTTGTATGGTATGGTACATATGAAGGTTTGTATGGTATGGTATGTATGCAGGTCTGTATGACATAGTATATGTAGAAGTCTGTATGGTATGTATACAGGTTTATGGTATGTATGTAGGTCTGTACGGAATGTATGCAGGCCTGTATGGTATGTGTGCAGGTCCGTATGGCATGTATACAGGTATGTATGGCATGTACACAATAATCTATGGCATGTATGCAGGTACCTATGGCATGTATGTAGGTATCTATGGCATGATTGAAGGTATCTATGGGATGTATGCAGATATGTATTGAATGCATGCAAGTATGTATGGCATGCATGCACGTATGTATGGCATGTATACAACTATGTATGGCATGCATACAGGTATGTATGGCATGAATACAGGTATGTATGGCATGCATGCAAGTATGTATGGCATGCATGCAGGTATGTATGACATGCATGTAGGTATGCATGGCATGCATGCATGTATGTATGGCATTCATGTAGGTATGTATGGCATGCATGCAAGTACGAATGGCATGTATGCAGTAACGTCTGTCATGCACTCAGGTTTTATGGTATGCATGCAGGTATTAATGGCATGCATGCAAGTATGTGTATCATGCATGTACATATGTATGACATGCATGCAAGTACGTATGGCATGCATGCCCGTGTATTAGCATACATACAGGTATGTATAGCATGCATGCAGGTATGTATGACATGCATGTAGGAATGTCTTGCATGCATGTAGGTATGTATGGCATGCATGCAAGTATGATTGGGATGCATGCAGGTATGTATGGCATGGATACAAGTATGTATGACATAGATGGAGTTATCTATGGCATGTACGCAGGTATGCATGGCATGCATACAGGTATGTATGGCATGCATGCAGGTATGCATGGCATGCATTCCGGTATGTATGACATGCATGCAGGTATGTATGGTGTGCATGGATGTATGTATGGCATGCATTCAGGTACGTATGACATGCATACTGGTATGTATGGCATTCATGCAAGAATGTATGGCATGCATGCAGGTACGTACGTATGGCATGTATGCACGTACGGATGGCATGCATGCAGGTACATATGGCATGCACGCAGGTTTGTATGGCATGCATGAAGGTATGTATGGCATGCATGTAGGTATGTATGGCATGCATGCAGGTATATATGGCATGCATGCAGTTATATATATGGCATGCATGCAGGTATGTATGACATGCATGTAGGTATGCATTGCATGCATGCAAGTATGTATGACATACATGCACGTATGTATGGCATGCATGCAGGTATGTATGGCATGCATGCAGGTATGTATGTTATGCATGACGAATTCATGGCATGCATCTAGATATGTATGGCATGCACGAAGGTATGTATGGCATGCGTGTAGGTATGTATGGGATGCATGCACGTATGCATGGATTACATGTAGGTATGTGTGGCATGCATGCAGGTATGTATCGCATGAGTGGAGGTATGTATGGAACTCGTAGAGGTATGTATGACATATATGCATGTATGTATGGAATGCATGTAGGTATGTATTCATGCATGCAGGTATTTATGGCATGTATGCAAATATGTATGGTATTCATGGAGGTTTTTATAGCATGCATGAAGGTATGTATGGCATGCATGCAGGTATGTATGACATGTATGCAGGTATGTATGGCATGCATGTAGGTATATATAACATACATGCAAGTATGTATTTCATGTATACAGGTTTATATGGCATGCATGCAGGTATGTATGGAATGCATGCATGTATGTAAGGCATGCATGCATAAATGTATGGCATGCATGCAGGTCTGCATGGCATGCATGCAGGTATGTACTGCATGCATGTAAGTATGTATGGCTTGCATGCAAGTTTGTATAGCATGCATGTAGGTATGCATGGCATGCATGCACGTATGCGTGGTATGCATGCAGAGATACGTGGCATGCAAGCACGTATTCATGGCATGCATGCAGGTATGTATGGCATGCATGCAGGTATGTATGGCATGTATGAAGGTTTGTATGGCATGCATGCAGGTTTGTATGACATGCATGGAGGTATGTATGGCATGCATGGAGGTATGTATGGCATGCATGGAGGTATATAGGATATGCATGGAGGTATGTATGACATGCATGCAGGTATGTATTGCATCCATGTAGGTATGTATGGCATGCATGCAGGTATGTATGACATGCATGCTAGTATGTATGGCAAGCACGTAGGTATGTATGCCATGCATGCAGGTATGTATGGCATGCATGCATGAATACATGGCATGCATGCGGGTGTGTATGGCATGCATACAGGTATATATGGCATGCATGCAAGTATGTATGGCTTACATGCAAGTTTGTATGAATGCATGCAGGTTTTTATGGCATTCATGCCGTTATGCATGGCAATCATGTAGGTATGTATGGCATGCATGCAGGTATGTATGGCATTAATGCAAGTATGTTTGGCCTAGATGGAGGTTTGTATGGCATGGATGCAGGTATGTATGGTTTGCATGTAGGTATATATGGCTTACATGTAGGTATGTATTGCATGCATGCAGGTTTTTATCGCATGCATGAAAATATGTATGGCATGCATGCATGTATGTAAGAAATGCAGGTAGGTATGTAGAACATGCATGGAGGTTTGTATGGTATGTATGCAAGTATGTATGGCATGTATGGTAGAATGTATGACATGCATGCATGTATGTATCACATGCATGTAGGTGTGTATGGCATGCATTTGAGTATGTCTGGCATGCATGCCAGCATGTATGGCATGCATGCAGGTATGTATGGCTACATGTAGCGTGTATGGCATGGATCCAGGTATGTATGGCATGTATGTATGTATGTATGTATGGCTTGCATGCAGGTATGTATGGCATGCATGCAGGTTTGTATGGCATGCATGTAGGTATGTGTGGCATGCATGTAGGTGTGCATGGCATGCAAGCACGTATGCGTAGCATTCATGCAGTTATGTATGGCATGCATGTAGCTATGTATGGCATGCATGAAGGTATGGTTGGCATGCATGCAGGTATGTATGGCATGCATACAGGTATGTAAGGCATACATGTAGGTATGTATGGCTTACATGTAGGTACGTATGGCATGCATGCAGGTCTGTATCGCATGCTTTGAGGTTTGAATGGCATACATGGAGGTATACATGGCATGCATGGAGGTGTGTATGGCATGCATGCAAGAATGTATAGCATGTATGTAGGGATGGCATGCAGGCATGTATGTATGGTATGCATGAAGGTATGCATGGCATGCATGCATGTATGTATGGTATGATGTGAATGTCGGTTTGTATTGCATGCATGAAGGTATGTATGGTATGCATGCATGTATGTATTGCATGTATGTTGGTATATTTGGCATGCATGGAATTATGTATGGCATACAAGCAGGTATGTATGGCATGCATACAAGTATGTATGGCATGCATGCAAGTGTGTATGGCATGCATGTACGTACGAATGGCATGCATCTAGGTACGTATGGCATGTATGTAGGAATGTGTGGCATGGTATGTATGCATGTCTGTCTGGTATGGTGCATATGCAGGTGTGTACCGTATGGTATGTATGCGGGTTTGTATGGTATGGTACATATGAGGGTTTGTCTGGTATGGTACGTATGCACATTTGCATGGTATGGTGTGTATACAATTTGTATGGTATGGTATATATACAGGTCTATATGGTATGTATATAGGTGTATGGTATGTATGCAGATCTATATGGAATGTATGTAGGCCTGCATGGCATGTGTGTAGGTATATATGGCATGTATACAGAGATGTATGGCATGTATACAGTGATCTATGGCATGTATGCAAGTACCTATGGCATGTATATAGGTATCTTCGGCATGTATGCAAGTATCCATGGTATGTATGCAGAAATGTATGACATGCATGCAAGAATGTATGTCAAGCCATTCCACTCCTCGGCCGAAGGTAGAGGATGTTGCGGAGCGCCGAGATGAGACGTTCCGCACCTGCTGTTTCCAGCAGTTGATCCTGTCGTCTGCGCTGGTTCAGTGCCAATGCAGTCTTTGCCGCGCCTTTTCGGGCTACCTGCCATGCCTTGTTATAGAAGGAGTCCCCCATGTCCGCGCGGATTGCCTCCGGGAGCTCGTCCTGCAGGAGCGCATTGACACTTCTAACCACATCCAGTAATTGGTTTGCTCTGGGTTGATCTCCGCTATCTCCGAAGCTCTCTTCCAGGTAGGTCCGCGCACCTTCCACTATCGTTCCTGCACTGAGTGCGGGATGTGGTGTGCCGTGCGCCGGATTATCGCGCGAGGCTGGTGGGGAGGAAGAGTGCGCTGTTGGCGCAAAGGGGCCAGGCGGCGGTGGTGCGCCTGCGGATGCGGTCAATGCTGGCGATGCAGGGGTGGCCAGTGTCGGAGGTGCTCTTGGTGATGCTTCTGGGGTTGCAGCCGTGGGTGGTGCGGAGGAGCCCGGTACCGGAGTTGCTCCAGGTGAGACCGCTCGTGCTGCTGTTGTCGGGGGTGCGGAAGGGCCCGGTGTCGGAGTTACTCCAGGTGAGGTTGCCGCTACTGTCGTCGAGGGTGCAGAGGGGCCCCGTGGAGCCACAAATATCCCAGGCGACACGGAAAGGACTCGAGGAGCCGGAGATGTTCCATATAGCGCGGAAGGGCCCCGGGGGGCCAGAGATGCCCCTGGTGACGCGGGATGGCCCAAGGTTGGAGGTGCTCCAGGTGAAGCTGCTGCTGCTGCTGCTGCTGCCAGGGGCGTGGAAGGGTCCCGAGGGGCCTGAGATGCCCCAGGTGAGGCTGCCGTCAAGGGTGGTGCGGAATTTCTCGTTCCGGCCATGGCTCGGTTTGTAGTTTGCCGCCGGATAGGTCGCCTTGCAATGCCCCCACCCCCCCTGTTCGCATGCGCGGACTCCGCGCTAGAGGGACGAGTCATGGCAGAGGCAGTCCCGCGGTTTGCCCCCGAGCTTCGTGTGACGCGGCGAGTGAAGTGAGTGCCAGAGGTGGGTGGCATGAGAACCATGGAAAAGGGATTAGAGGACAGGAGAGCTGAGGTAAAAAGTGGAGTAAACGAGCGAATGCCGGAGACGGAAATGAGACTGAGAATGCCAGCACTGAGGAATATATCTGCTTGGCGCGGCATGAGCCAGTCAGCTGCGAGGAGCATGTTGTATGTGCGGACATCGCACACCTTCACGGTGTGCGGTGCATGCACGTTGGCGACCTGGATGGGGAGGGCCACAATCTGGCCGATGGGTGCATCGATGGCACCGGTGGATATGGAGAAGCAGAGCCGAGTAGGTGTGATGAGGTGGTGAAGTCGTAAGGTGCGGGCCATCCGCAGCACGATGGTGGTATGGGTGGAGCCGGTATCCACGATGGCCAGGGATTTGCGGCCACAGATCCAGACGTGGCACCATGCCACGTGGACCTCAGCGGGTGGCGTCGGACCGCCGGGTACGAACGGTTCAGGAGCCCATGTGCATGGCGCGCGGCAGGCATCCTCCCGCACGCGGGAGTGTGCTGTAACAATGGCATGGGCCACCATGCGGACACCTGTATCGCGGGTGAAGGTGCAGGAGAGGTGGATGCCTGCGGGAGAGAAAGAGGGGTTTACGGAGGAGAAGAGGTTCTGGAGACGTCCCGCAGACGCAAGCGAGTGGAGGAGGAAGTCGACCAGGGAAAGGGGGTGACGCGCATCAAGGAGAGGGGAGGCAGAGGGCGCGGGAGACAGCGTCGGAGGGGCGGTGACAACCGCCGCGGCAGAGGGAGTCCAGTGTGATTGTGGTAGTGAAGAGCGTGGGGGAAGATGTGGCGCGATTTCCTCGAGCGTCCAACCGCGGATGGTGGGATTGAAGCGGCGGGCAAGCTGGTGCACAGTGGGATGGAGAGCTGGAAGAGTCTCCGCGTTACCAAGGTACTCGGCTGGTTCCAGCACGGACAAGAGTTGGTACACAGTCGTGAATTCCTCATCCGTGAATTCTTGAGCGACGCCCTCCCACTAAGGTTCAGTTTTTGCTGGGAGAGGAGCAGTTGTAGGGGGGTGCAGGGGGCTGTCCCGCGGGTCCGCGGAGTCAGGCGAGTCCTCACGAGGGAGGCGGCTGGGGGCATCCGCGTTTCAATTGGCAAGCGCGGGCTGGTACTTGATTTTCAAGTTATAGCCCTGCAGGAGGAGGGCTCATTTGGCCAAGATGCCCTCATGGTTCTGTGTTGTGAGGAGCCATTGCAGCGCTTGGTGATCGGTCAGGACAGTAAAAGGTTTGCCGTTCTTGATGTAGTTGCGAAAGTGTTGGAGTGCCCATAGCACAGCTAAGCACTCGCCCTTCACTGGTGGGTAGTTCCGCTCACCCTCCGTGAGAGCGCGACTGGCATACGCAATCACCCGCTGGACTGGTTCCTGGATCGACTGCGACAGTATGGCGCCAAGGCCGTCCCGGGACCAATCAGTAGTGATGGAGAAGGGAAGGTTGAAATCAGGAAATTCAAGCATGGGCGCGGTGACCAGGCGATGCTTGATTTCGGCCCAGGCAGCGGCACACTCCGGCGCCCATTCACATGGGACGTCCTGATGGGTCAGCTGCTGCAGTGGGAGGATGATGCGGGCGTGGTCGCGGACGAGCTTGCGGTAGAAGGAGACAAAGCCGAGAAAGATTTTGACCTGTCTCGCAGTAGTGGGTTGATGCCACTCCTGCACGGCCGCGATTTTTGCGGGATCGGTTTTTATGCTATCGCCACTCATGACGAACCCCAAAAATTCCATTTCCGCGGCACCGATAGAACACTTGGCGGCCTTAAGCTTGAGGTTGGCAGCGCGGATCGCCAAGAAGACGCCGGAGAGGGAAAACAAGAGGTCCGCGAAGCTGTGAGCCGCAACCATGATGTCGTCAATGTAGCAGCTCACACTAGAAATGCCGCAGAGAGTGGAATCCATGACGCGCTGGAATGTGGCGCTAGCATTGCGGAGACTGAAGAGCATACGGGTAAAGGCGTAGAGTCCCTCAGGAGTGACGAAAGTCGTCTTGACAATGGAATCTGGGTGCATGGGGACGGCGTGGCAGGCTGCCTTGACATCGAGTTTCGCGAACCATCTGCGCCCCTGCTGCTGCTCCTGGATGTCGACAATCAGCGGCATGGGATATGCGTCTTCTTCCGTAACGCGGTTGAGGTCGCGGAAGTCCACACAGAAGCGTTTGGATCTGTCCGGTTTGCCGACAATGACCAGATTGGCTCGCCAGGAGCTGACAATGGGGACTATTACGCCCTGCGTCGTCAATTCCGCGAGGCCTTCGTTGATGATCTGTTCTTGGTCATGGAGGATCCGGCGGACTTTCTGTTTGACCACGGCAGCCGCGCCGGCGTTAATGACATGGAAGGCATTGACAGCTCCTAAGTCTGTCGCCGTGCCAGCAAATATGTCGGCATAGGAGTCCAACAGTTCCCGGAAGTCATGCTTTTGGTTTGGTGAGAGGCGAGGGTGCAGAATATGATCCCATCATGGGGGCGGGGATGGCCGTTGGTCACGGATGGGGTAGAAGTCATCGTCGTCATCGAGGGGGAGGCCTTGGCCGAACGCCTGCTCGCTTTGCTACCAGAGCCCCAAGAGGCTGGCATGCACCCCTGGTTCCACGTGGTCCACGGAGAGTTCATGCCACTCCCCAGCAGGGATCTGTTCCGCGTCAAAGGCGACCTCTGCGGGGGCTTGGCTGCGGTGGGAACGCAGTTGTGCATCTTCCAGTGCTACATCGGAGAGGGAAAAGGGTGAGTCACCGGTCACCGGCACCGTTACTCGATCTCCCACAGTGATGAGGGCGTACTCCTTCGTACCGGTGGCGGAGGTGAGTTGCATGACCCCCAGTGAGAACAAGAGGTTGCCTCGTCGCGGAAGGAGATAATCCATGCCCAAGAGGATGTCGTAAGTCCGGGCCTGTGTGATTTGGACATCCATTGGTTCGTGAAGAGAACCCACCTGCATGGGCAGGCCCCGGACTTCTCCGTCCCCATAATCCATCCCTCCCGTGGAATTGCTGAACAGTCGGCGTGTTGGAAGGATGCGGTCTGTCCATCCAACAAGGCACAGGACGCGGAGTTCCACGGTAGTGTGAGTTGCCCCTGTGTCGATGATAGCGAGGAATTTATGGCCGCAGATCCAAATCACGCAACAGGCAACTTCGTAGTGGCCGTCATCGCGGCGAGGTGGTTCCAGAGGCTGTGGTGCCCAACCCATATCCATCTCCTCCGTGGTGAGTCCCGGTAGAGCTTCCGCCACGACCCTTCGGGTGTTCTGAGTGCCGTGTGTCGGAGTGGTACAGGTGAGGGAGATGCCGATGGTATGGAGGCGATGGTTGGCTCGGGTGAACTCTTCTCTGAGCCGCGGAGCCAGCTCGGGATGAAGTCGGAGGAAATCAAAGAAGTTTACGGAGGCGATGGGAGTGGTGAAGAGTTTATCCACCAGATTTGTGGGTTCTGCCGCAAGAACGGAGGTATGACGGGGCACTTACAAGGTATTGGCGGAGGCCGGAACTTTCGTAGGTACGGGATCCGTAGTTTGTTGCTTTTCCGGAGGTCACACGGAACGGGCAATAACGGCCTCCTACAGGCGGGCCTCAGCAGCTTCTGTCCGTCGCCGCAGATTGCTCTAGAGTTGTGCAGCCTCCTGCAGGTCCCATCCGCGGAGCTTGAGTCGGCGGGCTCGGGTAATGAGCTCCGTTTCCTCAGGTGTGGGTGTTACCTCCGTGGTTTCATCCTCCGCCATAGGCAAGCACAGTTTTACGTTGCGGACACCGGCCGCGGGGTTTGGCGGCGGGTTCGGCAAGATACCCTGGCCTGTCCCCGGGGTCGCCTGGTCTTGTCCAGTGGGGGGCGGATGCGGTTGCTGTTACTGCTGCTGCTGTTGCCGCTGATGCTGCTGTTGCTGACCCGGCCACGTCTGGTTATAATACTGCTGCCACTGCTAGACCATGGGATCTTGGGAGACTGGGTCAGGGCGCGGAGCTGCTTGTCGTTTACGAGGGCAGTCCCGAACAATGTGTTCCAGGCTCTGGCACGTGTAGCAAGCTCTCGGCTTCTGCTGTTGCGGGGGCAAGGCCTGGGAAGGGGAGGGTGCATGAGTCTGACCGCCCTGGTATTGCCGGGTGGACCACTGTCTGGTGAAAATAGATGTGGCGTCCCGCACCGCGTCTTGGAGGGAATGATAATGGTCAGCAAACATGAGGCTGCTGATTTCATCGGGAAGTGCGCGGATGAGGTTCTGCAGCAGGACCCATAGCGGCAGGCCTTCCCCTTGCGGGCTTTTGGCCACCGGAGCCCAGGTCAGGAACTCGTCCATAAATCTGCGGATATCGTCATCCTTGCGCATAACCTCATTTTCAATCTTCCGCAGTGCTTCTTCCTTTGTCAGGTGCTTGAAGCGCTCGATGAGGGCATTGCCAAAGTCCTCGAAAGAAGGGAAAGGCGCCCACGCGTTGTACTAGTCAGCTGCAGCCCCCTGGAGGTGAAGTTCCGCGGTGGCGAGGCAGGGGTCAGGCGGAATTCGGCCGATGCTAGCATAAAGCGTAATTTGTTTGAGCCAGACCCAGGGGTCCTCTTCCGGGGCACCCTTGAAGGAGTCCAACCGCGGGATGTTGGCGGGTTCAGAACGGATGTATTGTAGCTGCAGGACGGTACTGCGGTTAGTCGTCAACGTAGTCACAGCATGTGGGGGCGGAATGGTTGCAGACGGGACTGCGGAGTATCCCGTTGGAGGATTTGGCATCTGTGACTGCCCCGCGGACATTGTAAAGCCCGGTTGCATGGATGGGGAAGCATGTACCAAGAAGGCGCTGGTGCAGTAGCGGTGTAGGGTGTGGAGAAGAATTCCATCCCAGGGGGCGGAGTCTGGATCCCGGGTGCCGATGGCATCACTTGGGGCACCCAATACGCCTGGTTGGCCGGGATCGCGACCGCGGAATAGGGCTGAGTCACTGGTCCCATATTGGCATTCAGGGCTGCTCCCACCCCTGCAGAGTGTTGTGTCCCATGTATGTGCTGCGGCGGCAGGTGCGAGTGTCCCTGCATCATCAGTGGCGGCTGAGGCATTGGCGGCGGTGTTCCCGCAGGCACTGCTCCAACCAGTTGCTGGTGGGGAATTCGCTAATGAGCGATCGCCGGTGGCAATGGCGGTGCACTGGCTACGAGTGTCGGCAGCGTCATCCCCACATGTGTTACGCCCATAGGCTGCTGGTGCTGTGTTGTCCATAGGGGCGGAGCGGGAGGCTGGGTCATGGTGTTCTTTTGCGCCATACCCCCAAGCGTCTGTTGCTCATGGGTCGATGGTTGAGTCCCCGCTGGTGGCGCTTGCGTTGGCGCTCCCTGGTGGGTAACGCGCGCACCCTGAGTCCCTGGCTGCGTCATCCCTGCAGGGGGCTGAACCGACACCCCTGCTTGTGGCACGGGCTGCCAAGGTTATTGGGTCGGCGGTCCCGGTGCCGGCAGTATTCCCGCTTGAATCACACTGGTTACCGCCTGGTATGGGTACACCTGCTGCTGCGGTGGCGCTCCTGGTATGGCCTGTGAGGGTGCTCCCATCAATTTTGCACTCATGCTCAGCTGAGGGGACTTCTGCTGCAGCATTGGGCCGGATACGTAGGACTGCGGTGGCCCTCCTGCACTTCCGACTCCCTGAGACTGCTGTGGCAAGTGCATCTGTGGTTGAGAGGATGTAACGGGTTCCACCGTCGTCGTTCCCACAGGCACGGAAGGTTGATTTGCCGGTGGCTGGTTCAACAACAGCACGGATCCCGGTGCTTGTGAGGTCCCTGGCATCCCCGGCAGCTCGCCTCCCGGGTGGAATGCTGGTGGGGTCGTCTGCTGCTCCTGTGATCCCGTCACAGGTGGTCCTGTTGCCATGCTTCACGGAACCGTCCCTGCCACCTGCCGCGGCAGGGTGGAGTCCAGAGGCATCCCCAGAGTGGGAGCCAATGGTCCCTTCTGTTGCAAGTCCGTCACTGGCCGCTGGTCGTCCACTGATGGGTCGTCGGTGGTTTCCGCTTCCTTGGGGTTCTGTGGTAACGTTTGCGGGTGTGGTGTCAGGGATGTGTGGTGTGCCGCTATACCGCCAGCCACCGCCGGCTGCTGCCCGCCACGACGCAAGTAGACCAATCCGCGATAGGCTTCGAGTCCTCCACCATCCGAGTGTTGCTCCGATGACGGTTGAGGGTCGGAAAACCATGGTAGTGCCGTAACCACGGCCTCCTGTCCCTCCGACCCGTGCTGGGATTAGCTGGGTCCGCGGCTGCTATGGTCGGAGACTGTTTCCACTTCCTCATGGTCGCCCAGAGCGTTCATGATGCGACGCCAGTGCAACTGCTCCAGCCACTCGTTCACCCGACGATGTTGGAGCAATAGATTCGCGCATGGTGAGGAGCTGACTGGGGTGCGCGATAGCACAGGTGAGGACTTGTGGGCGTCCTCGTAGCTGGTGGCTCGGCGCGGCAAGAAGCACCGCACAGATGACTGGTGCTGCCGTCTCCTGCAATCTTGATAAACGAAACTTGCTGCCAACATCAATGACTGATCCGAAGGTCACGCGCAGTTCCGCTAAACAAAGAGCAAGGAACTGTCCACGTTCACCGCACCATGACACTGATACCCCCAAGTTTGCCGCACCTCCAACTATCTCCGCGCAGACCTGATTCCGCGTGATCCGCGGATCATGCACTTCTCACTACTGTCACAGCCCTACTTAGATATGTAGCGGAATCACGGGACCCCAACCCCTAGCTACTGGTAATTCCGCGGACTGAAGGTCTGAATCTTTGTGCACAAACCTCACCGATGAATGACACTCCATGGTCCACTCCTTGCCACACGTGAGCCGCCACTGCGTGGCTTCCACCTCTTCTCCGCGGAATTCTCGTTCCGCGGACGTGTGCAAGCAAAGGCACCGCCGGCAGTTCACTTCACTCGGACTTTCGGCTCTTCACGCACGCGATTCCGCAGTCCGCGGACAGGTGTCCAAGAGTTACGAAAGGCACGGGGGCAGTGGGATAGTGAACAACGGGAGCGGTTGAATGTCTTGGATGAATTTGGCAGAGTACAGGAAGTCAGAGTATTGCTGAGGAAGGCATGCAAGACTGAGCTGTCTCGTGCTAGTGTCCTCTATGTCTTATCTACTTGGGACTCCGCACGGTGTGACTACACACCGTGGGTCTAATCCCTCACACGCTATCTCCCTTCCCTTCTACTTGGACTCCACGCGGTGCGTTTACGCCCCGCGAGTCTCGTCCTCAAACATAGCATTGTCCTTTACTAACGATTTTCTTCATCCGCGGCTCGTGCACGTGGTCTTCTTATTCTTCCTTGAATCTTCGTCTTCCGCGGTGCGTTTCCAGAGGTTCCTCCGTGATTGATGTTTGGTCACTCATGCTGATTGGGTGCTTCTCCCTTGATTGCGCGGTTCCTCCGCTGACTTGCCTGCGCCTTGTCAGTAATCACGGGTTTTACCGCAGCTCGTCGTTGTTCTCTTTGTACCGCGGATTTCTCATTATTGCCTCCCGCCTTTTTCCTCCACTTCATGCGCTTGGCTGTAGGGAAACCGCTGCAGACACCCTGCCCCTAGATTCTCTGCTACCCTTCGCTCAACTGCGTCCGCGGGAGCCAGCGTTCTATGCGCGGGTCTTAGCCCGCCCAGGCTCTCTCTGCGGGTGGGTCTTCCCCGCGGAGCTGCGGCTGAAGTGTGCCTGACACATCTTCTTTCAGTGTCTCTCCTACAGACACCGCATCCTCCCTCTCCTCATCATTATCATATCCCACCTTCTCACTAACAGGGACACGGACGTTCTCCAGCCCTATCAGGTATTTATCTTTTTTTTTCACCTCACCTCCACTGAGTCTTTCTCCGTCTAGACGACCAGCCAAGAAGATGTGAATGGCAGCATCCACAATAGCACTAGCCTGTACATGTGATACCTTCTGCTTCCTGAATGTCTCTGATCACGTGTCCTATCCTATAGCGTTTGTCGATGTTTACCCTCCACCCTCCACTTTTGTTGTCATCTAAATAGCTTCCAACACGATGATCATGTCCTTTTCCATGTCCTCCAAGACCCTTGAGCTCTGTCCTGCATGGTCTTTAGAAGTTCGTGTCCAGTCGTCCATAATTCTGCAGGCCAGCTCGAAGAATAGGGAGCTTGTCTCTTGCCCCTTCCCGCTGCTGTTGCTACTGCTATCGCCGCTTCCTCTACCTTTTCAAAGCAAACGATGGCATCTTTGGCTTCTTTAGTGATCACTTGAAGCTGTTCCATCTCATATCCTACGAGTATGTCCCTTGTGACCATTGTCTGTACCCTGCTCACAGGTCCCGTTGCCAACTTGGAGAACTTTTGGGTCTATGAATGTTACAGAGGTGCATTCACTTTGTGTAACAAATACCACTACAAATTGGAGCAAGTTATCGGATGAGCAAGATATTCAGAAGTAGTCGATGGCCAATGTGCCCAAAAAAACTATCCAATCTCAGTCATCAATCCACATACCTTTGCCGCCAGCACTGTCCAAGCAGCGTTAAACATACTCGTCTCGCACTGTGATTCTTTCTTCATTGTCTCATTTACAAAGGTGAGACCGCACGCCATGCATGTTGTCACACAACGCAATACAAAGAAAAGTACAATGAGGCACTTTCAAGACTTGGCTGGAGATAACAGCACAGAAGTGGATGCGATGCAACGACAACATTTAACTTAGAGTGGCCAAGGGCGAGTTCTTTCAGGAGGAAAGTAGCGCTGTGCATGTTGGACTCACATGTTGTAGTTCGAGCATATCTTGGAAACCAACACCGTTCAGCACCTCGCAACAATGCGCGGTATAAGAAGAAGTATTTGCTGGTCATGGACCCCGCAGAAAAATATTGTAGTTCCAATTCTACCGGTCATGTAGTCTGTTACCTGCATTAGTCATGTGCATTTCAAACAGGACGTCTAGTTGGTGTGAGTGAATTTGTGACGAGCCTGTATAGAATTTTCAAATGCTGAAGATGGCAGCAACGTGATCGAGATGGCACGTGGCACAACTACAAGCCGCGTGCGGCCTTACAAACGGATTTGGTCGCACCGGCCTGCTGAACCTTTGTACATCCTCCACATCCTAAAGGTGGCGCATTCTGGGCCTTCAGCCGAGTCATCCACGTCTTCACTCACCATGCACTACATAAGGACAAAAATGCAAGTAGTGTAAGCATAGGCAAGACTATCAGCACGACAGAAAAGGGACGGCCTGATTCAGATGTACTGCACGTGGCTGCCATCGTACAACTAGACTCCAAACATGTTCCTACCTCGTGTCCAGGAAGTAAAAACACAATGACTGGAAACGACGGCAACAATCCCGACCATTCAGGTGCTCCATGTTCTCTCCTCTTGCTGCCCGCTTCCATGACATCCAAACGGCAAACATCGCTCATGGCTTCACCATCTTGTGCATCGTTAGAAATTGCAGACACCCTGTGATAGCAACAGAAGTGAACATAGAGAAGTAGTTGGAGTAGAGTGGCTAGGGAGCTTGCGTCACTCGTCCTCATCGTTGTTGTGAGTGGTCACAGTGGCTACGCATTAAGGAGAACTCAAATGAATATTTTGTACTTGCGGATAGGCTACAACGGCAAGGATTGTGGGGAGCAACGTGCGATGATGCACTTCGCATAGAAGGACGTCGATGTTCCCGAGGTAGCCGTGCAGGATTCAATCGCGTATGAGATCGAGGTGGACCAGTGGTAAAAGTGCTTCATATTTTTTGGTGCGTCCCTCGTCGTTACGGCGGACAAGCTCCAAAGTTCTTTTTTGGGTTTAAGTGGTAACAAGTTGTCATTGGTTCGTGTACCTGTTTTTGAGACGTCCGCTAAGCTGAATATACATGATCTAGTCTGTGGAGCATTGCCGTATGTACACATGACTAAAATATTAGCACGTTTCATGAATATTGACTTCAAATCATAGACCTCTAAATGTAATCCCATGGGACTTTTTAAAGAGAAAATCACATTCAAAAGATTTTTTAAACAAAGAAGAACACAAAACAAATATTATTTGATATTTTTCAGATACGAATTCATTTAGAAAGAGACTAGCGGATGATTCTTGAAATTTCATACGTTTCCAATAGTGACTACATAATCCCATGCACTCTAGTACAACATTGGATCCTGAATTTTCTCTGGTTTTTACAATTACATCATTACCCATTATTTTTATTATATAAAACGTTTTTATTTAGATCATAAAAAAATTATCTCAAGCATACACTATTCTCAGTATGTGAGAAGATAGAATGATGAGTAGACGTCATCTTACTTGTTTAAGGAAAAATTGGAATTCCAAAAATTCTTTAAAGAAAAATTTGGAAATGTATTCATGAGAACAAGATTTGTTATGGAGGTATCAACTTGAAACTATTACACATCAACATTGAAAATAATGATTAAAGTATTTGAGGGTGTACCCCATCGTTTATGTTTTAGAATAGAATATACCCTAATAATTGGACTCAAATAGTCAAACGATATTAGAAACAAATTCCTTGCAATGTTTTAGAAAAAACGGTATGAAAAAAAATGAATTTGAAAACTACATGAAAATAATTTGTTTAAATTACCATAGATTTTTTAACAATGAGAAAAACTAGCTAAACATTGAAAATGTAATCTTTACATGCTTGTACTATCATTCAGATATTGATCAGTTTTATCAATGGAAAAAGAAACAGTCTAAAGCAAAGGTAGACATTTTTATTATAAATAAAACACCAACAATCACTAAAATAGTTCAAAAGAACAGAGTGGAAAGAAAAATATAGTAAGAACGGGTACATTTGTCTTGGATTTTCCAAGGTAATTATGACAAACATAATACAATAATAAATACAAAATATGATAAAACCCATAAAACAGCGGACTCGGTAACGTAATGTAATTAGATACGTTACGTCACCGAGAAGTTTTGTTTTCCAATTTGAGAAAATGGATATAAATCATACGAATTAAAAGAAAACTTTTATAATTTAGTCAAAATCAGAATGCAAAAGGAAATACTGAGAGAATGTACTCCTAAACACAAACAACTTTCACATCCATCTATTTAAATATGAAAAGAACGTATTCTCTTTGCTCAAGATTCAACACCCAATAATATGTTCAAATAAGGTTGTTAGGAGATTGGCACACTTAACTATTGGAACAAATAAATTTTATTATTAAAATTTAATAATAAAATAGAAACTATTTTCTAAAAAATTGTGACAGTTTATTTTTTTAATTCCACTATCAAAATCTGATTCTGTAGAAGGTTATCTTATAGTACATGAAGAAAGTCTTCATCTCAATGATTTGCTTCTATTCAAAATCTTAGAAGCTTTAACTTCATCAGAGGTGGACAATAACTAGCCAACTTTTTTAATATTAGATGAAAAAAAGCAAAACAAGTGAGGTGACCAAAAAGTTATTTTCTTGAAAAAATCCATTTTCCTAACAAAAAACAAACTAGTGTTTGCTTTTTATGGCTAGATGATACGTATGCATGTCCATATTATATGTATGCATGTCTATATTGTGTGCATGCATGCATGTATGGTTGTTCGCATGTTTGTTTGGTATATATGCATGTATGTATGGAGTGTATGCACGTAGTTATGGTATGTATGCATGTGTATATCGTACGTATGCATGTCTGTATGAAATGTATGCATAACTGTATGGTATGGTATATATACAGGTCTGTATGGTATGGTACGTATGCATGCCTGTATGGTATGGGACGTATGCATGCCTGTATGATATGATACGTATGCATGAGTGTATGGTATGGTACGTATGCATGTCTCTATGGTATGGTACGTATGCATGTCTGTATGGTATGGTACCTATGCATGTCTGTATAACATGGGACGTATGCATGTCTATGTAGTATGGTACGTATGCATGTCCATATGGTATGGTACATATAAAAATCTGCTTGGTTTGGTACGTATGCATGTATGTGTATAATAGTACGTATGCATGTATATATGACATGGTGTGTATGCATGTCTGTATGGTATGGTACGTATACATGTTTGTTTGGTAAGGTATGTATGTTTGTCTATATGGTATGGTATGTATGCATGTCTAAATGGTATGGTATTGGTATGGCGTGTGTGCATGTTTCTGTGGTATGGTATGTGTACATGTCTGTCTGGTATGGTATGTATGCAGGTCTCTACAGTATGGTATGTATGCAGGTTTGTATGGTATGGTACATATGAAGGCTTGTCTGGTATGGTATGTAAGCACGTTTGCATGATATGGTATGTATGCAAGTCTGTATGGTACGTATATAGGTCGATGGTATGTATGCAGGTCTATGTGGAATGTATTTAGGCCTGTATGGCATGTGTCCAAGTATATATCGCATGTATACAGGAATGTATGGCATGTATGCAATAATCTATGGTATGTATGTAAGTACTTATGACATGAGTGTAAGTATCTATGATATGTATACAGGTATCTATGTCATGTATGTAGATATCTATGGCATACATGCAAGAATGTATCGCATGCATGCACGTATGTATGGTATGCATGCAACTATGTATGGCATGCAAGCAGGTATGTATGGCATGCATTAAGGCATGTATGGCATGCATGCAGGTATGTATGGCATGCATGCCAGTATGTATGACATGCATGCAAGTATGCATGGCATGCATGTAGAAATATATGGCATGCACACAGGTATGTATGGCATGCATGCAGGTATATATGGCATGCATGCAGGTATGTATAGCATGCATGCAGGTATGTATGGCATGCATGCAGGTATGTATTGCATGCATGCATGCATGCAGGTATGTATGGCATGCATGTAGGTATGTATGGCATGCATGCAGGTATGTATGGCATGCATGCAAGTATGTATGGCATGGATGGAGTTATGTATAACATGTACGCATGTTTGAGTGGCATGCATGCAGGTATGTCGGGCATGCATGCAGGTATGCATGGCATGCATTCAGGTATGTATGGCATGCATACAGGTATGTATGGCATGCATGGAGGTGGGTATGGCATGCATGCAGGTATGTATGGCATGCATAAAGGTATGTATGGCATTCAAACTGGTATGTATGGCATGCATGCATGTACGTACAAATGGTATGCATGCACGTACGTATGGCATGCATGCAGGTACGTATGGCATACACGCGGATATGTATGGCATGCATGAACGTATGTATGGCATGCATGCCAGTATGTGTGGCATGCATGCCAATTGTATGGCACGCATGCAAGTATGTATGGAATGCATGCAGGTATTTATGGCATGCATGCAGGTATGTATGGCATGCATGCAGGTGTGTATGGAATGCATGCAAGTATGTATGGCATGCTTGAAGGTATGTATGACATGCATGAAGGTATATATGGCATGCATGTCGGTATGTATAGCATGCATGCAAGTATGTATAGTATGCATGTAGGTATGTATGGCATGTATGTATGGATTGCATGTAGGTTTGTTTGGCATGCATGCAAGTACTTATGGCATGCATGCAAGTATGTATGGCATGCATGCACGTATGTATGGCATGCATGCACGTATGCATGGCATACATGCAGGTATATATAGCATGCTCGCAGGTACGTATGGCATACATGCAGGTATGTATGGGATGCATGCGGTTATGTATGATATACATGAAGGTATGTATGGTATGCATGCACATATGTATTGCATGCATGTAAGTATGTGTGGCATGCATGTAGGTATGTAGGGAATGCATGCACGTATGTATGGCATGCTTACAGGTATGTATAACATGCATGCAGGTATGAATGGCATGCATGCACGTATGTATGGCATACATGTAGGTACGTATGGCATGCATGCAGGTACGTATGGCATGCACATAGGTATGTATGGCATGCATGAACATATCTATGGCATGCATGTAAGTACGTATGGCATAAATGCTGGTATGTTTGAAATGCATACTGGTATATATGGCATGCATGCCAGTATGTATGGCATGGATGCAGGTATGTATAGCATCCATGCTAGGATGCATGGAATGCATATACGTATGTATGGTATGCATGCAGGTATGTTTTGCATACATACAGGTATGTAGGGCATTCATGCACGTATGTGTGGAATGCATGCAGGTGCTTATGGCATGCATGCACGTACGTATTGCATGCATACAGGTACGTATGGCATGCACACAAGTATGTATGGCATGCATGAAGGTATGTGTGGCATGCATGCAAGAAAATATGACAAGCATGCAGGTATGTATGACATGCATGCACGTATGTATGGCATGCATGCCGCTATGTATGGCATGCATGCCAGCATGTATAGCATACATTCAGGTATGTATGGAATACATGCAGATACGTATGGCATGTATGCAGGTATGTATGCCATGCATGCAGGTATGTATGACATGCATGCACATATGCATGGCATCCATGCATGTACTAAAGCATGTATACAGGTTTGTATGGAATGCATGTAGGTACATATGGCATGCATGGAGGTATGTATGACATGCATGCAGGTTTGTATGGCATGCATGCAGGTACACGTGGCATGCATGCAGGTACGTATGGCATGCACGTAGGTATGTATGCCATGCATGCAAGTGTCTATGGCATGCATGTAAGAATGTATGGCATGCATGCAGGTATGTATGTCATGCATGCGCATATGTATGGCATGCATGCCGGTATCTATGGCATGCATACAAGTATGTATAGCATGCATGCAGGTATACATGGAATGTATGCAGATATGTATGGCATGTATGCACATATGTATGGCATGCATGCACATATGCATGGCGTACATGTAGGTATGTATGGCATGTATACAAGTATGTCTGGCATGCATGCAGGTATATATGGCGTGCATGGATGTATTTATGGCATGCATGGACTTATGTGTGGCATGCATGCATGTATGTATGGCATGCATGGAGGTATGTTTGATATGCATGCAGGTATGTATGGCATGTATGCACGTATGTATGGCATGCATAGATGTATGTATGGCATGCATGCAGGTGTGCATGGCATGCATGCATGTACGTATGGTTTACATGTATGTATGTATGGCATGCATGTAGGTATGTATGGCTTACATGTAGGTATGTATGGCATGCATGCAGGTATGTACCGCATGCACGTAGGTATATATCGTATGCATGCACGTATGTATGGCATGCATGAAGGTATGTATGGCATGCATGAAGGAATGCATGGCATGCATGCCGGTAATTATGGGATGCATGTAGGTATGTGTGGCATGTATAGAGGTATGTATGGTATGGTATGTATGCAGGTCTGTATAGTATGGTATGTATGTAGGTTTGTATGGCATGCAACCAGGTATGTGTGGTATGGATTCATGTATGTATTGCATGAAGGAAGACATGTATGGCATGCATGCCGGTATGTATGGCATGCTTGTTGTTGTGTATGTCTTGCATGCAGGTGTGTATGGCATGCATGCACGTATGTAATGGCATGCATGCAAGTATGTATGGCATGCATGCAGGTATGTATGGCATGCATGCAAGTACGTATTGCATGCATGCACGTATGTGTGGCATGCATCTAGGAATAGATGGAATGCATGCTGGTATGTATGACATGCATGCAAGTATGTACGGCATGCATGCAAGTATGTATACCATGCATGTAGGTAGGTATGACATGCATGAAGGTATGTATGGCATGCATAGAGGTATGTGTGTCATGCATGCATGTGTGTCAGGCATGCATGCCAAAAAATATGGCATGCATGTAGGTATGTATGACATGTATGCAGGTATGTATGACATGCATGCAGGTATATATTGCATGCATGAAGGTATGTATGGCATTCATGAAGACATGTATGGCATGCATGCAGGTATGTATGGCATGCATGTTTGCATGTATGACATGCATGCAAGTATGTGTGGCATGCATGCAAGTATGTATGGCATGCATGCAGGTATGTATGGCATGCATGCAAGCATGTATGGCATGTGTTTCGGAATGTATGGCATGCATGCACATCTATATGACATGCATGCAGGTATGTATGGCATGCATGCAGGTATGTGTGACATGCATGCAGGTATGTATGTCAAGCATGCAGATATGTATGGCATATTTGCAGGTATGTATGGCATGCATGCCAGTATGTTTGGCATGCATACATGTATGTATGGCATACATGGAGGTATGTATGGCATGCATGCAGCTATGTATGGCATGCATGCAGTTATGTATGGCATGTATTCAGGTATGTATGGCATGCATGCAGGTATGTATTGCATGTATGTAGGTATGTATGGCTTACATGGAGGTATGTACGGCATGCATGCACGTCTGTAAAGCATGCACGAAGGTTTATATGGCATGCATGTAGGTATGTATGGCATGCATGCAGCTATATATGGCATGCATGCAGGTATGTATGGCATGCATCCGGGTTTGTATGACATGCATGTAGGTATGTTTGGCATGCATATAGGTATGTATGGCATGCATGGATGTATGTATGGCATGCATGCAGGTATGTATGACATGCATGCAGTTATGTATGGCATGCATGCACGTACGTATGGCATGCACACAAGTTTGTATGGCATGCATGCAAGTATGTATGGCATGCATGAGGTATGTATGGCATGCATGCAAGTATACATGGCAAGCATGTATGTATGTATGGCATGCATGAATGTATGTATTTCATGCATGTAGGTATGAATGGCATGCATGCAGGTATGTATGCCATGCATGCACGTATATATGTAATTTATGCAGGTATATATGGCACACATGCTGGTAAGTATTACATGAATGCAGGAACGTCTAGCATGTACGCAGGTATGTATGGCATGCATGCAAGTATCTATGGCATGCATACAAGAATTTGTGGCATGCATGTAGGTATGTATGGGATGCATGCGGGTATGTTTGGAATGCATGCCGGTATGTATGGCATGGATACAAGTAAATATAGCATGCATACAGGTATGCATGGAATGCATGTAGGTATGTTTGGTATGCATGCAAGTATGTATGACATGCATGCATGTGTGTATGGCATGCATGCACGTATGTATGGCATGCATGCAAGTATGTATGACATGCATGTAGGTATGTATGGTGTACATGCAGGTATGCAAGGCATGCATGCACGTACGTATGGCATGCATGGAGGTATGTATGGCATGCACGCAGGTATGTATGGCATGCATGCATGTACGTATGGCATGCATGGAGGAATCTATGACATGCATGCAGGTATGTAGGGCATGCATGCACGTATATATGGCATACATACATGTATGACATGCATGTAGGCATATATGGCATGCATGGAAGGATGTATGGCATCGATGCAAGTAGGTATGGCATGCATGCAGGTATGTATGGAATGCATGTACGTATGATGGCATGCATGAAGGATTGTATGGCTTACGTGCATGTACGTATGGCATGCATGCAAGTATGTACCGCATGCACTCAAGTATGTAAAGAATGCATGCAGGTATGTATGGCATGCATAAAGGAATGCATGGCATGCATGCCGGTATGTATGACATGCATGCAGGTATGTATGTTACGTATGGAGGTATGTATGGTATGGTATGCATGGTATGTTATGTGTGCAGGTCTGTATGGCATGCAACCAGGTATGTCTGGTATGCATTCATGTATGTATTACATGAAGGAAGGTATGTATGGCATGCATGCAAGTATGTATCGCATCTATGCAGGTATGTATGGCATGCATGCAGGTGTGTATTGCATGCATGTAGGTACATAATGACATGCATGCAGGAATGTATGGCATGCATGCAGGTATGTATGGCATGCATGAAAGTATGTATGGCATGCATACACGAACGTGTGGCATGCATCTAGGTATATATGGCATGTATGCAGGTATGCATGACATGCATGCAAGAATGCATGGTATGCTTGCAAGTATGTATGGCATGCATGTAGGTATGTATGACATGCATGTAGGTATGTATGGTATGCATGGAGGTATGTATGTCATGTATGCAGGTATGTATGGCATGCACGCAGCAATGTTTGGCATGAATGCTAGTATGTATGACATGCATGCACGTATGTATGGCATGCATGTAGGTTTATATTGCATGCATGAAGGTATGTATGGCATGCATGAAGGTATGTATGGCATACATGCAGGTATGTATGGCATGCATGCAGATATGTATGGTATGTATGAAGGTATGTATCGCATGCATGCAGGTATGAATGGCATGCATGCAGGTATGTATGGCATGCACGTTCGAATGTATGCCATGCATGCCGGTATGTCTCCCATGCATACAGGTATGTATGACATGCATGTTTGTATGTATGGCATGCATGCAGGTATGTATGGCATGCATGCAAGTATGTATGGCATGCATGCCCGTATGTATGGCATGCATGCAAGTATGTATGGCATGTCTGTAGGAATGTATGGCATGCATGCAGGTCTATATATTGCATGCATGCCAGTATGTATGGCATGCTCGAAGGTATGTATGACATGCATGCAGGTATGTACGTCAAGCATGCAGATATGTATGGCATGTTTGCAGGTATGTATGGCATGCATGCACGTATGTATGACATGCATTCAACTGTGTATGGCATGCATGTAACTTTGTATGACATGCATGTAGGTATGTATGGCATGCATGTAGGTAGATATGGCATGCACCCTCGTATGTATCGCATGCATGCAGGTGTAAATGACATGCATGAAGGAATGTATGGCATGTATGCAGGTATGGATGGCATCCATCCAAGCATGTATAGAGTGCATACAGGTATGTATGGCATGCATGTAGGTATGTATGGCATGCATGCAGGCATGTATGGCATGCATGCAGGTATGTATGGCATGCATGCAGGTATGTATAGCATGTATGCAAGTATATATGGTTTACATGGAGGTATTAGGGCATGCATGCAGGTCTGTATAGCATGCATGCAGGTTTATATGGCATGCATGCAGGTATGTATGGCATGCATGTAGGTATGTATGGCATGCATGCAAGAATGTATGGCATGCATGCGGGTTTGTATGACATACCTGTAGGTATGTATGGCACGAATGCAGGTATGTATGGCATGTCTCTAGGAATGGATGGTATGCATGGAGGTATGTATAACATGCACGCAGTTATGTATGGCATGCATGCAGGTACATATGGCATGCATACAAGTATGTATGATATGCTTGCAAGTAAGAATGGCATGCATGCAGGCATGAGTTGCATGCATGTAGGTATGTATGGCATGCATGCATGCATGTAGGCATGCATGCACGTACGTATGACATGCATGCAGGTACGTATGGCATGCACGCACGTATGTATGGCATGCATGCAAGTATGTATGGCATGCATGAGGTATGTATGGCATGCATGCAGGTATGTATGGCATGTATGTATGTATGTATAGCATAAATGTTGGTATGTGTCGCAAGCATGCTGGTATGTAAAGCATGCATGAAGGTATGTATGGCATGCGTGCAGGTTCGTCTGGAATGCATATAGGTATGTATGGCATGCATAAAGACATGCATAGCATGCATGCGGGAATGTATGTCATGCATACAGGTATGTATGGCATACATGTAGGTACGTATGCCATACATGCAGGTATGTATTGCATGCATGCTGGTATGCATGGCATACATGTAGCTATGTATGGCTTTCATGCAAAGATGTATGGCATGCATGAAGTTATGTATCGCATGCATGTAGCCTTTTGCATGCATGTAGATATGTATGGCATGCATGCAGGTGTGTATGCATGTAGGTAAAATAGTAGTGGTGTGCATGCTGGTACATATTGCATGCATGCAGATATGTATGGAATGCATGCAGGTATGTATGGTATGCATGTACGTATGTATGGCATGCATGTAGGTATGTATGGCAAGCACGCAAGTACGTATGGCATGTATGCACAAATCTATGGCATACATGCATGTCTGTATGGCATGCATGCAAGTATGTATGGCATGCATGCAAATAGGGAGAACATGCATGCAGGTATGTATGGCATGCATATAAGTATTTATGATAGCACGTAGGTATGTATGGCATGTATGCAGGTATGTATGGCTTGCATGCAAGTATGAATGGCATGCATGCAGGTGTGTATGGCATGCATGAAGGTGTGTTTGGAATACATGCAGGCATGTATGGCATGCATGTAGGTATGTATGTCATGCATACAGGTATGTATGGTAGGCATGTAGGTATGTATGACATGCATGCACGTATGTATGGCATGCATGCAAATATGCATGGCATGCATGCATATATGTATGGCATGCATGGAAGTTTGTATGCCATGCATGGAGGTGTGTATGGCACGCATGTAGGTATGCATGTCATGCATGGAAGTATGAATGGCATGCATGCATGTATGTATAGCATGCATGAAAGTATGTATGGCATGCATGCAGGTACGTATAGCATGCATGCCGGTATGTATGGCATGCATGCAAGTGTGTATGCCTTGCATATAGGTATGTATGCGTGGTTACAGGTATATATTGCATGAATGTACGTATGTATGGCTTGCCTGGAGGAATGCATGGCATGCATGCAGGTATGTGTGGCATGCATGCAGGTATGCATGGCATATATGCAGATATGTATGGCATGCATGCGAGTATGTATGACTTGCATACAGGTATGTATGGCATGCATGCTGGTATGTATGACATGCATGTAGGTATGTATGGCATGTATGCAGGTATGTATGGCATGCATGTAGGTATGTATGGCATGCATGCATGAATGTATGGTATGCATGCAAGTATGTTTGACTTGCTTCCACATATGTATGGCATGCATGCAAGTTTGTATGGCGTGCATGTCGGTATGTATGGCATGCATGAAGGAATGTATGGCATGCATGCCATATGTGTGGCATGCATGCAGGTATGTTTTGCATGCATGCAGATATGTATGGCATGGATGCAGGTATGTATGGTATGTATATAGATATGTATGGCTCACATGCAAGTATGTATTGCATGCATGCAAGTATGTATGGCATGCATGCATGTATGTATTGAATGCATGCAGGCATTTATGGCATGCATGCACGTATGAATGGAATACATGCAAGTATGTATGGCATGCATGCAGGTATGTATGGCATGCATGCAGGTATGTATGACATGCATGTAGGTATGTATGGCATGTATGGAGGAATGTATGGCATGCATGCATAAATATATGTCATGCATGCAGGTATGTATCGCATGCACCCAGGTATATATGGCATGCATTCATGTTTTTATGGAATGCATGCAGGTTGTATGTCATGCATGAAGGTATGTATGGCATCCATGTAAGTATGTGTGGTATGCATGCAGGTATGTATGGCTTACATGCAGGTATTTAATGCATGCATGCAGGTCTTTATCGCATGCATGCAGGTTTGTATGGCATGAATGCTGGTATGTATGGCATGCATGTAGGTTTGTATGGCATGCATGCAAGTATGTAGGACATGCATGCAGGTATGTATGGCATGCATACATGTATGTCTGGCATGCATGCAGGTTTCTATGGCATGCATGCACGTATGTATAGCATGCATGTAAGTATGTATGGCATGAATGCAGGTATGTATGGCATGAATGCAGGTATGTATAACATGCATACAGGTATGCATTGCATGCATGCAGGTTTGTATGGCATGAATGCTGGTATGTATGGCATGCATGTAAGTATATTTGGCATGCATGCAGGTATGTATGACATGCATGCAGGTATGTATGGCATGCATACATGTATGTGTGGCATGCATGCAGGTTTGTATGGCATGCATGCAGGTATGTATAGCATGCATGTAAGTATGTATGGCATGCATGCAGGTATGTATGGCATGAATGTAGGTATGTATAACATGCATACAAGTATGTATGTTATGCATGCAGGTATGTATGGCATGCATGCAAGTAATCATGGCATGCATGCCAGTATGTATGGTATGCATGTAGGTATGAATAACATGCATGCAGGTATGTATGGCATGCATTCACGTACTCATGACATGCATACAAGTACGTATGGCATGCACGCAAGAATGTATAGCATGCATGCACATATGTATGGCATGCATGCAGGTATGTATGGCATGCATGTATGTAGGTATGTCACGCATGCAGGTATGAAGGCATGCATGTAGATTTGTATGGCATGCATGTAGGTATGTATGGCATACATGCAAATATGCATGCAATACATGCAGGCACGATGGCATGCATGCCAGTATGTATGGCATGCATGTAGGTATGTATTGCGTGCATGCAAGTATGTATGGCATGGATTGACGTATGTATGGCATGCATGCACATATGTATGGCTCACATAGGTATGTGTGGCATGCATGCAGATATGTATCGGATGCATGCACTTATGTATGGCATGCATACCGTATGTATTGCAGTATGTATGGCATGCATCAGGTATGTATGGCATGCATGCAACTATGTATATCATACATACAGGTATGTACGGCATGCATGCAGGTATGTACGGCATGCATGGAGGTATGTATGGCATGTTTGCACAAATGTATGGTATGCATATGAGTATGAATGGCATGCATACAAGTATGCATGGCATGCATATAGGTATGTATGGCATGCATGTAGGTTTGTATGGCATGCATGCACATATGTATGGCATGCAAGCTGGTATGTATGGCATGGATGCAAGTATGGATGGCATGCATGCTGGTATGTAGTGCATGCATGCAGGTATGTATGGCTTGTATGCAGGTATATATGGCATGGATGCAGGTATGTATGGCATGCATGCACGTATGTATGGCTTATATGCAAGTATGTATGGCATGCATGCACGTATGTATCGCATGCTTGGAGGTACGTATGGAATTCATGAATGTATGTATCGCATGCATGCATGTATATATGGCATGCATGTAGGTTTATATGGCATGCATGTGGGTATGTATGGCATTCATGCATGTATGTATGACATGCATGCAGGTATGTATTGCATGCACATAGGTATGTATTGTATGCATACAGATATGTATGGCATACATGTAGGTACGTATGGCATGCATGTAGGTATGTATGACATGCATGTAGTTATGTATGGCATGCATGCAAGTGCGATGGCATGCATGCAGGTATGTATGATATATATGTAGGTATGTATGACATGCATGTCGGTATTTATGGCATGCATGCATGTATGTATGGCATGCATGCAGGTATACATGGCATGCATGAACGTATTTATGGCATGCATGAAGGATTGTATGACATGCATGAAGGATTGTATGAAATGCATGGAGGTATGTATGACATGCATGCAGATACATATTCGCATGCATTCATGTATGTAAGACATGCATGTAGGTATGTATGGCATGCATGCAGGTATGTATGATATATATGTAGGTATGTATGACATGCATGTAGTTATGTATGGCATGCATGCAAGTGCGATGGCATGCATGCAGGTATGTATGATATATATGTAGGTATGTATGACATGCATGTCGGTATTTATGGCATGCATGCATGTATGTATGGCATGCATGCAGGTATACATGGCATGCATGAACGTATTTATGGCATGCATGAAGGATTGTATGACATGCATGAAGGATTGTATGAAATGCATGGAGGTATGTATGACATGCATGCAGATACATATTCGCATGCATGCCATACATACGTATGGCATGCATGCGAATATGTATCGCATGCATTCATGTATGTAAGACATGCATGTAGGTATGTATGGCATGCATAGAGGTATGTATGGCACGCATATAGGTATGTATGGCATGCATGCAAGTGTGTATGCATGTAGGTAAAATACAAGTGGCGTACATGCTGGGACCTATTGCATGCATGCAGGTATGTATGGCATGCATGCACGTATGTATGGCATGCATGTAAGTATGTATGGCATGTATGAAGGTAAGTATGGCATGCATGCAGGTGTGTATGCATGTAGGTAAAATACTAGTGGCGTGCATGCTAGTACCTATTGCATGCATGCAGGTATGTATGGCATGCATGCAGGCATGTATGGCATGCATGTACGTATGTATGGCATGCATGTTGGCATGTATGGCATGCATGCAAGTACGTATGGCATGTATGCACGAATCTATGGCACGCATGCATGTCTGTATGGCGTGCATGCAAGTATGTATGGCATGCATGCAGATAGGTAGAGCATGCATGGAGGTATGTATTGCATGCATACAAGTATTTATGACATGCATGTAGGGATGTATGGCATGTATGCAGGTATGTATGGCATGCATGCAAGTATGTATGGCATGCATGCAGGTATGTATGGCATGCGTGAAGGTGTGTATGGAATGCATGCAAGCGGTATGGCATGCATGTTGGTATGTATGTCATGCATGCAAGTATGTATGGCATGCATCTAGGTATGTATGGCATGCATGCATGTATGTATGGAATGCATGCACATAAGCATGGCATGCATGCATATATGTATGGCAGGCATGTAGGTATGTATGCCATGCATGGAAGTATGAATGGCATACATGGAAGTATGAATGGCATGCATGCAGGTATGTATGGCATGCATGGAAGTATGTATGGCATGCATGCAGGTACGTATGGCATGCATGCCGGTATGTATGGCATGCATGCAAGTATATGCCTTGCATATAGGTATGTATGGAATGGTTACAGGTATATATTGCATGAATGTACGTATGTATGGATTCCCTGCAAGAATGCATGGCATGCATGTAGGTATGCGTGGCATGCATGCAGGTATGCATGGCATATATGCAGATATGTATGGTATGCATGCAGGTATGTATGACTTGCATACAGGTATGTATGGCATGCATGCTGGTATGTATGGTATGCATGTAGGTATGTATGGCATTCATGCAGGTATATATGGCATGCATGTATTTATGTATGGCATGCATGCATGAATGTATGGTATGCATGCAAGTATGTATGACTTGCGTGCAGATATGTATGACATACATGCAAGTTTGAACTGCATGCATGTCGGTATGTATGGCATGCATGAAGGAATATATGGCATGCATGCGATATGTATGGCATGGATGCAGGTATGTATGGTATGCATATAGGTATGTATGGCTCACATGCAAGTATGTATTGCATGCATGCAGGTATGTATCGCATGCATGCAAGTATGTATGGCATGCATGCATGTATGTAAGGAATGCATGCAGGCATTTATGGCATGCATGCATGTATGATTGGCATACATGTAGGTATGTATGGCATGCATGAAGGTATGTATGACATGCATGCAGGTATGTATGGCATGTATGGAGGAATGTATGGCATGCATGCATGCATATATGGCATGCATGCAGGTATGTATCACATGCACGCAGGTATGTATGGCATGCATGAAGGTATGTATTGCATCCATGCAAGTATGTGTGGCATGCATGCAGGTATGTATGGCTTACATGCAGGTATGTAATGCATGCATGTAGGTCTTTATCGCATGCATGCAGGTTTGTTTGGCATGAATGCTGGTATGTATGGCATGCATGTAGGTATGTATGGCATGCATGTAGGTATGTATGACATGCATGTATGTATGTATGGCATGCATACATATATGTATGGGATGCATGCAGGTTTGTATGGCATGCATGCAGGTATGTGTAGCATCCATGTAAGTATGTATGGCATGCATGCAGGTATGTATGGCATGAATGCAGGTATGTATAACATGCATACACGTATGTATGGCATGTATGTAGGTTTGTATGGCATGAATGCTAGTATGTATGGCATGCATGTAGGTATGTATGGCATGCATGCAGGTTTGTATGACATGCATGAAGGCATATATGGCATGCATACATGTATGTATGGCATGCATGGAGGTTTGTTTGGCATGCATGCAAGTATGTATAACATGCATGTAAGTATGTATGGCATGTATGCAGGCATGTATGGCATGAATCCAGGTATGTACAACATGCATACAAGTATGTATGGCACGTATGTTGGTATGTATGGCATGCGTGCAGATATGTATGGCATGTATGCAGGCAATTATGGCATGCATGCAGGTATGTATTGCATGCATGTAGGTATGAATGGCATGCATGCAGGTATGTATGGCATGCATTCACGTACTCATGGCATGCATACAAGTATGTATGGCATGCACGCAAGTATGTATAGCATGCATGCACGTATGTATGGCATGCATGCAGGTATGTATGGCATGCATGTATGTAGGTATGTCACGCATAAATTTATGAATGGCATGCATGCAGATATGTATGGCATGCATGTAGGTATGTATGTAATACATGCAGGTATGTATTGCATGTATGCTGGTATGTATGGCATGCATGAATGTATATATGTCATGCATGCAAGTATGTATGGCATGCATGGATGTATGAAGGCATGCATGTAAATACATATGGCATGCATGTAGGTTTGTATGGCATACATGCAAATATGTATGCAATACATCGAGGCATGTATGTCATGCATGCCGGTATGTATGACATGCATGTAGGTATGTATGACATGCATGCAAGTATGTATGGTATGGATGGACGTTTGCATGGCATGCATGTACGTATGTATGGCTTACATAGGTATGTGTGGCATGCATGCAAATATGTATCGGATGCATGTAGTTTTGGATGGCATGCATGCTGGTATGTATTACATGGATGCAGTACGTATGGCATGCATAAGGTATGTATGGCATGCATGCAACTATGTATGTCATACATACAGGTATGTATGGCATGCATGCAGGTATGTATGGCATGCATGCAGGTATGTATGGCATGTATGCACGAATGTATGGTATGCGTGGAGGTATGAATGGCATGCATACAAGTATACATGGCATGCATACAGGTATGTATGGCATGCATGTAGGTATGTATGGCATGCATGCACGTATGTATGGTTTGCAAGCAGGTATGTATGGCATGAATGCTGGTATGTAGTGCATGCATGCAGGTGTGTATGGCATGCATGCACGTATGTATGGCTTATGTGCAAGTATGTATGGCATGCATGCACATATGCATCACATGCTTGGAGGTATGTATGGAATTCATGCAGGTATGTATGGCATGCATGCATGTATGTTTGGCATGCATGTAGGTATGTATGGCATGGATGTGGGTATGTATGACATTCATGCACGTATGTATGCATGCAGGTATGTATGGCATGCATGTAGGTATGTATGGCATGCATGCAGATATGTATGGCATGCATGTAGGTACGCATGGCATGCATGCAGGCATATATGACATAGATGCAAGTATGTATGGCATGCATGTAGGTATGTATGGCATGCATGTAGATATGTATGGCATGCATGCATGTGCGATGGGATGCATGTAGGTATGTATGATATGCATGTAAGTATGTATGATATGCATGTAGGTATGTATGACATGCATGTCGGTATTTATGGCATACATGCATGTATGTATGGAATGCATGCAGGTATATATGGCATGCATGAACATATTTATGGCATGCATGAAGGATTATATGACTTGCATGAAAGATTGTACGACATGCATGGAGGTATGTATGACATGCATGCAGGTATGTATGGCATGCATGCAAATGTGTGTTGCATGCATGCATGTATGTATGGCATGCATGCACGTATGTATGGAATGCATACAGGTATGTATGGTACGCATGTTGGTATGTATGGCATGCATGCAGGTATTTATTGCATGCATGCACGCATGTATGGAATGCATGCAAGTATGTATGGCATGCATGTAGGTATCTATGGCATGTATGCTGGTGTGTATAGCATGCATGTAGGTATGTATGCCTTGCACATAGGATGACATCGATGCTGGTATGTATGGCATGAATATACGTATGTATGGGTTTGCCTGCGAGTATGTATGGCATGCATGTAGGTATGGGTGACATGCATGCAGGAATGCGTGGCATGCATGCAGGTATGCATGGCATGCAAGAACGTATGCATGGCATGGATGTTTGTATCTATGGCATGTATGCAGTTGTGTATGGCAAGCATGCAAGTATGCATGGCATGCATGCAGGTATATATGGCATGAATGCTGGTATGTATGACTTGCATACAAGTATGTATGACATGCATGTTGGTATGTATGATATGCATGTAGGTATGTATGGCATGCATCCAGTTATGTATGGCATGCATGCTCCTATGTATGGAATGCATGCAGGTATGTATGGCATGTATGTAGGACTGTATGGCAGGCATGAAAGTATGTATGGCATGCATGTAGGTATGTATGGCATTCATGCAGGTATGTATGACATGCATTCAGGTATGTATGGTATGCATGCATCTGTGTATGGCATGCATGTAGGTATACATTGCATGCATGAAGGCATGTATGGCATGCATGCAAGTATGTATGCCATGCATGCAGGTATGTGTGGCATGCATATTGGTATGTATGACATGCATACATGTATGTAGGTATATATGGCATGCATGCATCTATGTATTGCATGCACGTATGTATGCATGGCATGCATGCATGTATATATGGCATGCATGTTGGTATGGATGGCATGCGTATAAGTATGTATGGCATGCATGCAGATATGTATGGCATCCATGCATGTGCGATGGCATGCTTGTAGGTATGGCATGCATGTGGGTATGTATGAAATGCATGTAGGTATGTATGACATGCATGTCAATATTTATGGCATTCATGCACGTATGTATGGCATGCATGCAGGTATGTATGGCAAGCATGCAAGTATGTATGCATGCATGCAACATCTATGGCATGCATGAAGGCATGTATGGCATGCATGTAGGTATGTATGGATGCATGTAGGTATGTATGACATGCATGAAGGTATGTATGGCATGGATGAAGATAAAGACATGCATGTAGGTATGTATGGCATGCATGCAGATATGTATGGCATGCATGCATGTATGTATGGCATGCATGTAGGTATGTATGGCATGCATGCAGGTATGTATGGCATGCATGCTAGTATGTATTGCATGCATGCAGGTATGTATGGCTTGTATGTAGGTATACATGGGATGGATGCAGGTATGCATGCCATGCATACAAGTATGCATGGCGTGCATGCAGGAATGTATGGCATGCATGTAGGTATGTATGGCATGCATGCACGTATGTATGGCATGCAAGCAGGAATGTATGGCATGCATGCAGGTATGTATGGCTTGCTTGCTGGTATGTATTGCATGTATGCAGGTATGTATGGCTTGTATGCAGGTACATATTACATTGATGCAGGTATGTATGGCATGCATGCACGTATGTATGGCTAATATGCAAGAATGTATGGCATGCATGCACGTATCTATCGCATGCCTGCATGTATGTATGGAATTCATGCAGGTATGTATGACATGCATGCATGTATGTATGGCATGCATGCAGGTATGTATGGTATACATGTAGGTATTTATGGCATACATGTAGGTATGTATGGCATGAATGTAGGTATGTATGGCATGCATGTAGGTATGTATGGCATGAATGCAAGTATGTATGACATACATGCAAGTATGTATGGCATGCATGTAGGTATATACAGCATGCATGCAGATATGTATGATATGCATGCATGTGCGATGCCATGCATATGGGTATGTATGGCATGCATGCATGTATGTATGATATGCGTGTAGGTATGTATGACATGCATGTCGGTATTTATGGCATGCATGCATGTATGTATGGCATGCATGCAGGTATATGTGGCATGCATGCTTGTATGTATGGCATGTCTGTAGGCATGTATGACATGCATGAAGGATTGTATGACATGCATGGAGGTATGTATGACATGCATGCAGGTATGTATGGCATGCATGCAGATATGTATTGCATGCATGCATATATGTATGGCATGCATGCTGGTATGTATGGCATGCATGCACGTATGTATGGCACACATGTAGGTATGTATGGCATGCCTGCAGGTACTAATTGCATGCATGCAAGTATGTATGATATGCATGCAAGTATGTATGGCATGCATGTAGGTATGTATGGCATTTATGCTGGTATGTATTGCATGCATGTAGGTATGTATGCCTTGCATATAGGTACGTATGGCATGGATGCAGGTATGTATGACATGCATGTAGGTATGCATGGAATGCATGCAGGTTTGCGTGGCATGCATGCAGGTATGCATGGCATGCAACTACGTATGCATGGCATGCTTGTTTGAACATATGGCATGAATGAAGGTGTGTATGGCAAGCATGCAGGCATGCATGGCATGCATGTAGATATGTACGGCATGCATGCTCGTATGTATGGCTTGCATACAAGTATGTATGACATGCATGCTGGTCTGTATGACATGCATGTAGGTACGTATGGCATGCATCCAGGTATGTATGACATGCATACTCGTATGTATGGAATGCATGTAGGTATGTATGGCATGTATGCAGGAATGTATGGCAGGCATGAAAGTATGTATGGTATGCATGTAGGTATGTATGGCATTCATGCAAGTATGTATGCCATGCATGCAGGTATGTATGGTATGCATGCAGGTGTGTATGGCATGCATGTAGTTTTGTATGCCATGCATGCCAGTATTTATGACATGCATGCATGTATGTACGCCATGCATGTGGGTATATATTGCATGCATACAGGTATGTATGGCATGTATGCAAGTATGTATGCATACATGTAGATATATATTGCATGCATGAAGGCATGCATGGCATGTATGTAGGTATGTATGGAATGCATGTGGGTATGTATGACATGCATGAAGGCATGTATAACATGCATGTTGGTATGTATGGCATGTATGTAGGTATGTATGGCATGCATGCAGATATATGTGACATGCATGCATGTATGTATGGCATGCATGCAGGTATGTATTACACGTATGTAGGTATGTAGGGCATGCATGCAAGCTTGTATGGCATGCATGCAGGTATTTTTGGTATGTATGCAAGTATGTATGACATTCATGCAGGTATGTATGGCATATATGCCCGTATGTATTGCATGCATGTACGTATGTATGCCTTGCATGTAGGTACATATGGCATGGATGCATATATGTATGACATGAATTGACGTATGCATGGCTTGCCTGCGAGTATGTATGGCATGTATGTAGGTATGCATGGCATGCATGCAGGTATGCGTGGCATGCATGAAGGTATGCATGGCATGCAAGCACGTATGCATGGCATGCATGTTGGTATGTATGGCATGCATGCAGGTATGTATGGCATGCATGTAGGAATATATGGCATGCATGCAGGTATGTATGGCATGCATGGAGGTATGTATGGCATGAATGCAGGTATATATGGTATATATGGAGGTGTGTATGGCATGCATGGAGGGATGCATGGCATACATTTAGGTATGAATGGCATGCATGCACGTATGTATGGTATGCATACAAGTATGTAGGGCATGCATGCTGGTATGTATGACATGCATGTAGGTATGTATGGTATGTATGCATGTGCGTTTGGCATGCATGCACGTATGTATGGCATGCATGCATGAATATATGGCATTCATGTAGGTGTGTATGGCATGCATGCAAGTATATATGGTTTGCTTGCATGTATGTTTTGCATGCATGATGGTTTGTATGGCATGCATGCGGGTATGTATGGCATGCATGAAGGTATCTATGGCATGCATGCAGGTATGTATCGCATGCATACAGGTATGTTTGGCATGCATATAGGTTTGTATGGAATGGATGCAGGTATGTATGGCATGCATGTAGGGATGTATGGCATACATGCAGGTATGTATGACATGCATGCAAGTATGTATGACATGCATGCAAGTATGCATGGCATGCATGCATATATGTAAGGAATGTATGTAGGTATGTATGGCATGCATGCAGGTATGTATGGCATGCATGGAGGTATGTATGGTATGTATGGACGAATGTATGGCATGCATGCATTTATGTATGGTATGCATGTAGGTATGTATGGCATGACATGCATGCTGGTATGTAAGGCATGCATGCATGTATGTATGACATGCATGCACGTATGCATGTTATGCATGCAGGAATGCATGGTATGCATGTAGGTATGTATGGCATGCATGCAAGTATGTACAGCATGCATGTAGGGATGTATGGCATGCATGCAAGTATGTATGGCATGCATGTACATATGTATGGCATGCTTGCTGGTATATATTACATGCATGCAAGTATGTATGGCTTGTCTGCAGGTATATATGGCATGGATGCAGGTATGTATACCATGCATGCATGTATTTACGGTTTACATGTTGGAAAAAGGACAGCCGTCAGATTGCCTCGATCCAACGATCTACTGGGCTCGGCAAAACAACAAGAAAAAAGGAAACAAGAGGGCCGAGAGAGAGATCTCTATCCCTCTCTCTACCCTCTTGTCTATCCTACATGGCGGTGCATTGTATGGCTGTGGGCAGGCCTCTTTAGGTGTCCCACTGATCCATCCATCCGTAGCTCTATTCACTCTACTCATCCTATTGGAGCTCCGGAGAGATGATTGAATGATGGTACTGGGAGCCATGTATTTTGGCAAGTTTTGGACCAACAGGGTGTGTGGTCTGGCAGATGAAGCGAGAGTGGGAGCGTGAGCTCCTCTCGACTTTGTGTCTGCTGACGTGAAAAGGAACAGGAGCACGTGGAAGATATTGTTCTGTCTAAAGATGGATCATGTGATCACCAATCTTACAATGGCAGTTGGAATGATCGGAGCTGTTGCTGAATCAAGAGGGTCAGTCATACCGTCATCTTGAGACAAATGCTCGAGACAGATCGACGGCCATGAGAAGCTACCGTAGATCCGGACGATCTTGTCCGTGGATCGCACCGAGGGCGCTTGGTATCCTCCAACCTCAGTCTTCCGATGATCGGAGATCATTGAGCGGCGTCCAAAAGATCCTGTGACTGAGAACTGGAAGACACAAGGAAACTGGACTACATAAACACTTGTACTTTTCTGCTCTTAGCTAGTACAGACAGATAAGTAGCCGTAGGTTTGTATTTGCTATATCGTCGTCCGTGTGAGATCATTTTGAACAAGCTTGGTACCGTTGGAAACCTTGTGAGACGAGTCATGTAACTGTGCCTTCAGCTCATAATCCTGAATCACAAAGACAATGACATTACTCAGGCAAGATTGTTTGTGTATGTATGAGTGGTAACACGTATCTGAGAGGTCATCACCAACAATTCAGTAAAACATCGAGGAGCTGATTTATCAGAGTACTGCACCTAAAGATTCCTAAAGATTCTTTTATGTAAATTTTCAATATTACATACATGTATGTATGCCATGCATGCAGGTATGTATCGCATGCTTGGAGGTATGTATGAAATTCATGCAGGTATGTATGGCATGCATGTATGTTTGTATGGCATGCATGCACGTATGTATGGCATGTATGCAGGTACGTATGGCATGCATGCAGGTATGTATAGCATGCATGCAAGTATATATGGCATGAATGCAGGTTTTCATGGCATTCATGCATTAATGTATGGCATGCATAGAGGTATGTATGACATGTATGCAGGTATGTATGGCATGCATGCAGATATATATGGCATGCATGCACATATGTATGGCATGCATTTATGTATGTATGGCATGCATGCAGATATATATGGCATGTACGTAGGTATGTATGGCATGCATGTAGGTATGAATGGCATGCATGCGAGAAAGTATGACATGCATGCTGGTATGTGTGGCATGCATGCCTCTATGTACGGAATACATGCAGGTATATGTTACATGCATGCAGGTATGTATGGCATGCATGCAAGTATGTATGGCATGCATGCAGGTATATATAGCATGCATGAAGGTATGTATGGCATGCATGTAGGTATTTATGTTATGCATGCAAGTATGTATAGCATGCATGGAGGTATGTTTAGCATGCATGTAGATATGTATGGCATGCATGCATAAGTATATGGCATCCATGCATGATTGTATGGCATGCATGTAAGTATGTACGACATCCATGTAGGTGTGTATGGCATGCATGCAAGTATGTATGGCATGCATCCAGGAATGTATGGCATGCATGTAGGTATGTATGACACGCATGCTGGTATGTATGGCATGCATGAAGGTATGTATAGCATGCATACGGGAATGTATGGCATGCATACAGGTATGTATGGCATACATGTAGGTATGTATGGCATACATGTAGGTATGTATCGCATACATGAAGGTATGTATGACATGCATGGAGGTATGTATGGTATGCATAAAGGTATGTATGGCATGCGTGCAAGTATGTATGGCATTCATGCAGGTAATTATGGCATGCATGCACGTATGTATGGCTTTCATGTACGTATGTATGGCATGCATGCAGGTATGAATGGCATCCATGCATGTATTTCTCCCATGCATGTAGGTATGTACGGCATGCATGCATGTATGTATGGCATGCATACAAGTATGTATGGCATGCATGCAAGTATCTATGGCACGCATGCCGATATGTATGGAATGCATGCATGTATGTATGACATGCATGCAGGTGCATACGACATGCATGAAGATATGTATGGCAGGTATGCTTGAATGTATGGCATGCATGCAGGTCTGTATTGCATGTATGCAGGTATGTATGACATGCATAAAGGTACATATGGCATGCATGCAGATATATGTTGTATGCCTGTAGGTAAGTGCGGCATGCATGCATGTATATATGACATGCATAAAGGTATGTATGTCATGCATGTACATATGTATGGCATGTTTGCTGGTATGTATGGCATGCATACAGGGATGTATGGAATGCATTTAGCTATGTATGGCATGCATCTAGGTATGTATGGCATGCATGCAGGTATGTATGGAATGCATGTAGGTATGTATGGCACGCATGCAGGTATGTATGGCATGCATGTAGGTACGTATGGCATGCATACACGTATGTATGGCATGCCTGCAGGTATGTATGGCTGGCATGCATGTATGTATGGCATGCATACAGATATGTATGGCATGCATGCAGGTATGTATGGTATGCATGTACGTATGTATGGCATGCATGCAGGTATGTATGGCATGTATGCAGGTATGTATGGCATGCATGCAGGTATGTATGGCATGCATGCAGGTATGTTTGGCATGCATGCAGGGATATATGTCATGTATGTAGGAATATATGGTATGCATGTAGGTATGTATGGCATGCATGGTTGTATGGCATGCATGCAGGTATGTATGGCAAGTATGCATGTATGTATGGCATGCATACACATATGTATGGCATGCATACAGGTATGTATGGCATGCATACATGTATGTATGGCATGCACGTAGTTATGTATGGCATGCATGCATGTATGTATGGCATGCATGCAGATATGTATGGCATGCATGCAGGTATGTATGGCATGCATGTAGGTATGTATGGCATGCATGCGGATACATATGGCACTTATACATGTATGTATGGCATGCATGCAGGTACGTATGGCATGCATGCACGTACGTATTGCATGCATGCAGGTACGTACGGTATGCACGCAAGTATGTATAGCATGCCTGCACGTATGTATGGCATGCATGCAGGTATGTATGGCATGCATACAGGTATGTTTGGCATGCATACATGTATGTATGGCATGCATGTAGTTATGTATGGCATGCATGCATGTATGTATGGCATGCATGCAGATATGTATGGCATGCATGCAGGTATGTATGGCATGCATGTAGGTATGTATGGCATGCATGCACATACGTATGGCACTTATACAGGTATGTATGGCATGCATGCAGGTACGTATGGCATGCATGCACATACGTATGGCATGCATGCAAGTACGTATGGTATGCACGCAAGTATGTATAGCATGCATGCACGTATGTATGGCATGCATGCAGGTATGTATGGCATGCATGCAGGTTTGAATGGCATGCATGCAAGTATGTATGTCATACATGTAGGTATGTATGGCATGTATGCATGTATGTCTATCATTCAAGCAAGTATGAATGGCATGCATGCAGGCATGTATGGCATGCATTGAGGTATGTATGTAATGCATGTAGGTATGTATTGCATGTATGCTGTTATGTAGGGCATGCATGAAGGTATGTTAGAGTTAATCAGATCACTTCAATATACCTGAGGACTTGTGTATAGTAGATGTGGTTATGTATATGTAAGTTTCTAGGATTTGACAGAGGTACATAGTGGTGGCACTGTTTATACATGTTTGGTTTAAATTCCTTAGTGAAAAACAAATATATTGTTTCATTGTAATGTCACTCATTTAGTAATACACTCTTTCATATACTTACTTCAAACACTTTTGTCTTTTGGACCCCTCCCCCCTCCCCTCGTCAACTGGAAATTGTATGAGAGGAGTGTATGAGAGAGTGAATAGAATTTTGTATGACATCGACATACAAAACTACATGGATGTACAAGGAGGAGAAACTTCACAGAAGTGGTAGGTGATCATGTACACAAACGTATTGTTTCATTGTGACATCACTTGTTTAGTGATGTAGTCCTTCATACACTTACCTCATACTATTTTATCTTTTGGACCTCCCTCATCTCCCCCCTCCTTCTTGAGGGGAAAGTACATGAGGGGAGTGTATGAAAGAGTGAACGGAATTTGTACAATAGCGATATCAAAAGTACACTACAATGAGGAGAAACTTCATAGAAGTTTCATAATGCCATGTACACAAATGAAATATTTCAACATAACATCATTTTTTAAGTGATACACTCATTCATACACTTGCCTCGTACTCTTTTGCCCTTTGGACCCCCTCCCTTTTCCTGACCCCCCTCCTCTGTCAAGTGTAAAGTGTATGAGAGGATTGCATGAGAGAGTGAACAAAATTTGGCATGGTATTGACATACAAAATTACAATTGTGTGCAAAGGGTAGAAACTTCATATAACTGATAGGTTATCATGTACACAAATGTATCACTTCAACGTAACATCACTTGTTAAGTGATACACTCAGTCATACACTTGTCTCACACACTTTTGTCATTTGGAATTGCCTCCTCTAAACCCTCCCTCCCCCTGGTTGAGTGGAAAGTGTATGAGGGGAGTGTATGAGGGGGTGAACAAAAGATAATATGACGGTGACATAAAAACTTACAATTGTGTACAAGGAGGAGAACTTCACAGAAGTGATATGTGATTATGTACACAAATTTATTTTTCAATGTAACATCACTTGTTCAGTGATACACTCCTTTGTACACATACTTCATACACTATTGTCTTTTGGACCCCCCCTCCCACCTTCCTCCCCCATCAAGTGGAAAGTGTATGAGGAAAGTGTATGAGGGAGTAAACAGATTTTTGTATGATAGTGACATACAAAAGTACACTTGTGTATAAGGAGAAGAAACATCATAGAGGTCATATGACATCATGTACACAAAGATATTATTTTAACATAACGTCACTTATTCAGTGATACACTCTTCCTTACATTTGCCTCATACACTATTGCCGTTTGTACCCCCCTTCCCCTCGACCTCCTTCCCCCACCCTCTGTCAATAGGAAAGTGTATGAGGGGATTGTATGAGGGAGAACAAAATGTGGTATGACAGTGACACACAAAAATACACTTTTGTACAAGGAGGAGAGACTTCATGGAACTTTTATGGGATCATGTACACAAATGAATAATTACAACGTAACATCACTTGTTAAGTGATACATTCCTTCATACACTGACATTGTACACTTTTATCCTTTGGACCCCCTGACCCGCCCCCCCTTCCCTCCCGGTCAATTGCAAAGTGTATGGGAGGATTGTATGAGGGAGTGAACAAAATTTGGCAGGATAGTGACATATTAAAGTACACTTGTGTACAAGGAGTAGGAACTTCATACAAGTGATATCATGTACACAAAGGTATTATTTCACCGTAACGTCACTTGTTAAGTGATACACTCCTTCATACACTTGTCTCATACACTTTTGTCATTTGGACCTTCCTCCCTCGACTCCACTCCCCTCCCCCCCGTCAAGTGGAAATTGTATGAGGGGATTGTATGAGGGAGTGAACGGAAATTTGTATGATCGCGGTATACAAAAATACACTTGTGTACAATGAGAAGAAGCATCATACAAGTTATATGAGATCATATCCACAAATGTATTATTTAAACGTTACTTCACTTATTCAGTCATACACTCCTTCATAGACTTGCCTTGTACACTTTTGCCATTTGGACCTCCCTCGTCAAATGGAAAGTGTATGAGGGGAGTCTATGGGGGAGTTAACAGAATGTGGTATGAGAGTGACATACAAAATATACACTCCTGAACAAGGAGGAGAAACTTCATGGAAGTGATATGTTATCATTTACACAAATGTGTTGTTTCAACGTAATGTCACTTGTTTAGTGATGGACTCATTTAGACATTTGTCTCATACGTTTTTTTCCTTTGGACCCCCCTCCCTCCCCCCACCGCCTCCTCCCCCCTGGCAAGTGGAAAATGTATGAGAGGAGTGTATAAGGAAGTGGATAAAAGTTACAATGATAATGATATACAAAAGTAAACTTGTGTAAAAGGAGAGAAAAGTTTATGGAAGTGACAAGAAATGTGTACAAAACCGGGATTTTATAAATAATTCGTAAAGTGTAAATTTATGTCGACGTTACACGGAATATTCTTCATTATGTGACTTTGTCCTCCAATGCGACCAGGAACATTCTATGAAAGTTCCCATATGTATGGGTGAGTACTAGGAAGTTACCTGGAATTTACATGTACTGGAAAATGGGTGGTATACACAGATACAAAAGTGCATTAGTTTGGGGTGATTGGGACTAAATGGCTGGTATGTAGGGCATACATGAAGGTATGTATGGCATGCATGCATGTATGTGTGGCATGGATGCACGTATATCTGACAGGCATGTAGATATGTATGGCATGCATGTAGGTATGTATGGCATGCATGAAGGTATGTATGACATGCATGCAAATATGTATGTCATGCATGCAGGTATGTATGGCATGCATGTAGGTATGTATGGCTCGCATGCAGGTATGTATGGCATGGATGGACGTATGTATGGCATGCATACACGTATGTTTGGCTTACATGTAGGTATGTAGGGCATGCATACTGATATGTATCGCATGCATGCACGTATGTATGGCATGCATGTTGGTATGTATTGCGTGTATGCAGGTATGTATGGCATGCATACATGTATGTATGGCATGCATGCAAGTATGTATGGAATGCATACAGGTACGTATGGCATGCATGCAGGTATGTATGGCATGCATGCAAGAACGTATGGCATGTATGCACGAATGTATGGCATGTATGTAGGTGTATATGGCATGCATGTAGGTATGTATTGCATGCATACAGGTATGTATGGCATGCATGCAGGTATGAAATACATGTATGCAGGTATTTATGGAATGCCCGCATGAATGTATGGCATGTATATACGTATGTATGTTATGCACGTAGGAATGCATGGCATGCATGCACGTATGTCTGCTATATATGAAAGAATGTATGGCATGCATGTAGGTACGTATGGCATGCATGAAGGTATGTATGGCATGTATGCAAGTATGTTTGGCATGCATGGAGGTGCGTATGACATGCATGCAGGTATGCATGGCATCCATGTAGGTATGTATGTCATGCATGCAGGTTTGCATGGCATGCATGAAAGAATGTATGACATGCATACAGGTATGTATGGCATGCGTGAAGGTATGTATGGCATGCATGCAAGATTGTATGGCATGCATGCAGGTAAGTATGGCATAGATGAAGGTATGTATGGCATGCATGAAGGATTGTATGGCATGCATGAAGGTATGTATAGCATGCATGCAGGTATGTATGGAAAGCATGCACATATGTATGGAATGCATGCAGGTATGTATGTTATGCATGTATGTATGTATGGCATGCATGCACGTATGTATGGCATGCATGTAGGTATGTATGGCATGCTTGCAGGTATGTATGGCAGGCATATAGGTATGTCTCACATGTATGCAAGTATGTATGGCATGCATGCATGTATGTATGGCTTGCATGTAGGTATGTATGGCATGCATACGAGTATGTATGGTATGCATGGAAGTATGCATGGCATGCATGCAGGTATGCATGGCATACGTGGAGGTATGCATGGCATGCATGCAGGTGTGCATGGCATGCATGTACGTATGTATGGCATGCATGTAGATAAATATAGAATGCATAAAGGTATGTAGTGCATGCATATAGGTATGTATGGCATGCATGCAGATATGTATGGCATGCATGTAGATATGTATCGCATGCATATAGATATGTATAGCATACATGCAGCTATGTGTGACATGTATACAGGTATGTATGACATGCATGCAAGTATGTATGCCATGCATACATGTATGTATGGCATGCATGCAGGTTTGTGAGCCATGCATGCACGTATGTATGGCATGCATGCAGGTATGTTTGGAATGTATGCAGGAATGTATTGAATGCATGCAAGCATGTATGGCATGCATGTAGGTATGTATGCCATTCATCCAGGTATGTATGACATGCATTTTGGTATGTATGGCATCCATGCAGGTGTGTATGGCATGCATGTACGTATGTATGGGATGCATGCCGGAATGTATGTCATGCATGCAGTTATGTATGGCATGCATGCACGTATAAATGACATGTATGCAGGTATGTATGGCATGCATGCAAATATGTAGGGCATGCATGCAGGTATGTATGGCATGCATGCAGGCATGTATGGTATGCATGCAAGTATGCATGGGATGCATGCCGGTATGTGTGGCATGCATGCTGGTGTGTATGGCATGCATGCAATTATGTATGGCGTGCATGCACGTATGTATGGCATGCATGCACGTATGTATGGCATGCTTGCAGGTACGTATTGCATGCATGCAGGTATATATGGCATACATGCAGGAAGTTTTGGCATGCATGGAGGTACGCATGGCATGCATGTAGGTACATATGGCATGCACGAAGGTATGTATGGCATGCATACAGGTATGTATGGCATGCATGCAGGTATGCATGGTATGCATGCAGGTGTACATGGAATGCATGCACATTTGTAAGGCATGCATGCAGGTATACATGGCATGCATGTAGGCATGTATGGCATGCAAGTAGGTATGTATGGCATGCATGAAGGTATGTGTGGCATGCATGCAGGTATGTACGGCATGCATGTAGGTATATATGACATGCATGCAAGTATGTATGGCATAGATGCTGGTATGTTTGGTATGCATGCAGGTATGTATGGCATGCATGCAGATATGTATGGCATGTATGCAGGAATGTGTGGCATGCATGTAGGTCTATTTGGCATGCATGCAGGTATATATGGCATGCATGAAGGTATGTGTGGCATTCATCTAGGTATATATGGCATGCATGCAGGAATATATGGCATGCATGCAGGTAAGTATGGCATGCATAAAGGTATATATGTTATGCATGTAGGAATACATGGCGTGCATGTAGGTATGTATGGCGTATATGTAGGTATGTATAGCATGCACGCAAGTATGTATGGCATGCATATAGGTATGGATGGCATGCATATATGTATGTATGGTATGCATGCACGTACATATGGCATACATATAGGAATGTTTGTCATGCATGCAGGTATATGTGGTATGCATGCACATATGTATGGCATGCATGCAGATATGTATGGCATACGTATAGGTATGTATGGAATGCATGCAGGTGTGTATGGCATGTATAACCATATGTATGGCGTGCATGCAGGTATGTATGGCATGCATGCATGTATGCATGGTATGCATGCAGGTATGCATGGCATGCATGCAGGTATGTATGGCATTTATGTATGAATGTATGGCATGCATGCAGGTATGCATGGCATGCATGCAAGAATGCATAAAATGGGTGGAGGTATGCATGGCATGTGTGCAGGTATGCATGGCATGCATGTAGGGACGCATGGCATGCATGCAAGTATGCGTGGTATTCATGCAAGTATGCATGGCATGTATGCAGGTATGCATGGCATGCATGCAGGTATGGATGGCATGCATGCAGGTATGTATGACATGCATGTACATACGTATAGCATGCATGAAAGTGTGTATGGCCTACATACAGGTATGTATGGTATGCATGCAGGAATGTATGGCATGCATGCAGGTATGTATTGCTTGCATGAAAGTACATATGGTATACATACAGGTATGTATGGTATGCATGCAGAAATCTATGACATGTATATAGGTATGTATGGCATGCATGTAGGTATGTATGGCATGCATGAAGGTATGTATGGCATGTATACAGGTAGGTATGGCATGCATGGAGGTATGTATGGCATGCATTCAAGTATGTCCGCTATACATGCAGGAATAAATTGGATGCATGCCGATATGTATGGCATGGATGCAGGTATGTATGGCATGCATGTAGGTATGTAAAGCATGGATGCAGGTATGTATGGCATGCATGTAGGTATGTGAGGCATACATACATGTATGTATGGCATACAAGCATGTATGCATGCCATAGATGCTGGTATGTATCGCATGCAGGAAGGTATGTATGGCATGCATGCAGGTATGTATGGCATGCATGCTGGTATGTATGGATTGCATGCAGGTATGTATGGCATGTCTGTACGAATGTATGGCAGGCATGAAAGTATGTATGGCATGCATGTAGGTATGTACGGCATGCATGCAGGTATGTATGGCATGCATGCAGGTATGTATCGCATACATGCAGATTCGTTTGGCATGCATGCAAGTACAAATTGCATGCATGGAAGTACGTATGGCATGCACGCAAGTGTATATGGCATGTATGCAGAAATGTATGGCATACATGCAGGTATGTATGTCATGCATGCAGGTATGTATGGCATGCATAAAGGCCTGTATGACATGCCTGGAGGCATGTATGGCATGCATGGAGGTATGTATGGCATGCATGCAGGTATGTATGGCATGCATGCAGTTGAGCATGGCATGCATGCACGTATATATGGCATGCATCCCGGCATGTATGGCATGGTTGCAGGTATGTATGACATGCATGTAGGTATATATGGCATGCATGAAGGTATTTATGGCATGCATGCAAGTATGTATGGCATGCATGTAGGTATGTATGGCATGCATGCAGGTATGTATGGCATGCATGTAGGTAGGTATGGCATGCATGCAGGTGTGTATGGCATGCATGCAGGTATGTATCGCATGCATGAAGGTACGTATGGCATGCATGCACGTATGTTTGCCATGCATGTAGACATGTATGGCATGTATGCAGGAATGTATGGCATGCATGCAGGTCTGTATGGCATGCAGGCAGGCATGTATGGCATGCATGCAGGTATCTATGGCATGCATGCCGGTATGTATTGCATTCATGTTGGTGTGCATGGCATGCATGACGGTATGTATGGCATGCATGCAGGTATGTATGACATGCATGCAGGTATATATGGCATGCATGCAGGTATGCATGGCATGCCCGCAGGTACACATAACATGCATGTAAATATGTTTCGCATACATGGAAGTATGTATGGCATGCATGCACGAATGCATGAAATGCATGTAGGTATGCATGGCATACGTTCAGGTATGCATGGCATGCATGCAGCTATGCATGATATTCATGTAGGTATGCATGGCATGAATGCAGGAACGCATGACATTCATGCAGGTTTTTATGGCATGTATGTAGATATGTAGAGATGCATGTAGGTACAGATGGCATGCATACTGGTTTATATGGCATGCATGCAGGTATGTATGGCATGCATGCAGGTATGTATGGCATGCATGCACGTATGTATGGAATGCATGAAGGTATGTATGGCATGCATGGAGGTATGTATGGCATGCATGCAGGTATATATGCCATACATGCACGTATGTATGGCATGTATTGAGGTATGTAAAGCATGCATGCTGGCATGTATGGCATGCATGCAAGTATGTATAGCATGCATACTATATGTATGTGTGCATGCAGGAATGTATGCCATTCATGCACGTATGTATGTCATGCATGAAGGTATGTATGACATGCATGCAGGTATCTATGGCATGAATGCAGGTTTGTATGGCGTGCATTCAGGTATGTATGGCATGTATGCAGGAATATTTTGCATGCATGCAAGTATGTATGGCATGCATGTAGGTATGTATGGAATTCATGCAGATATGTATAACATGCCTTCTAGTAAATATGGCATGCATGCAGGTGAGTATGGTATGCATGAAGGTATGTATGGCATGCAAGGAGGTTTGTATGGCATGCATGTACGTATGTGTGGCATGCATGTTGGTATGTATGGCATGCATGATGGTATATATGGCATGCATGCAGGTATGTATGGCATGCATGCATGTATGTATGGCATGCATGTAGGTATGCATGGCATGAATGCAGGTATGCATAACATGCATGCAAGTATGTGTCGCATGCATGGAAGTATGTATGGCATGCATGCAATAATGCATGGCATGCGTGGAGGTATGCAGGGCATGCGTGAAGGTATGCATGTCATGCATGTAGGTATGCATGGCATGCATGCCGGTATGTATGGCATGCATGCAGGTATGTAGAGCATGCACGCAGGAATGTATGGCATGCATGCAGGTATGGATGGCATGCATACATGTATATATTGTATGCATGCACGTATATATGGCATACATACAGGAATTTTTGGCATGCATGCAGGTTTATGTGGTATGCATGCAGGTATTTATGGCATGCATGCAGATATGTATGGCATACATGCAGGTATGTATGGCATGCATGCAGGTATGTATGGTATGTATGATAGTATGTATGACATGCATGCAGGTATGTATGGCGTGCATGCTTATATGTATGGCATGCATGCAGGTATGCATAGTATGCATGCACGTATGCATGGAATGCATGCAGGTATGTATGGCATTTATGGAAGTATGCATGGCATGCATGCAGGTATGCATGGCATGCATGTAGGAATGCATGGCATGCGTGGAGGTATGCATGGCATGCGTACAGGTATACATGGCATGCATGTAGGTACGCACAGCATGCATGCAAGTATGCATGGTATTCATGCAAGTATGCATGGCATGCACGTAGGTATGCATGCCATGCATGCAGGTATGTATGGCATGCATGCAGGTATGTATGGAGTGTATATAGATATGTATAGCATGCATGAAGGTATGTATGGCATACATACAGGTTTCATGGCATGCATGCATGAATGTATGCCATACATGCAGGTATGTATGGCATGCATGTAGGTATGTATGGCATCCATGAAGGTATGTCTGGCATGTATGCAGATGATATGGCATTCATGGAGGTATGCATGGCATGCATGCAAGTATCTAAGGCATACATGCAGGTATGAATGGGATGCATGCAGGGATGTATCGCATGCATGCAGGAATGTATGGCATGCATGTAGGTATGTAAAGCATAAATGCAAGTGTGTATGGCATCCATGCAAGTATGTATGGTATGCATACATGTATGTATGGTATGCAAGCAGGTATGCATGCCATAGATGCTGGTATGTAACGCATGCATGAAGGCATGTATAGCATGCATGCAGGTATATACGGCATGCATGGAGGTATGGATGGCATGCATATATGTATGTATGGTATGCATGCACGTACATATGTCATACAGAAAGGAATGTTTGTCATGCATGCAGGTATATGTGGCATGCATGCATGTACGTATGGTATGCATGAAGATATGCATGGCATACATGCAAGTATGTATGGCATGCATGCAGGTATGTATGGCATGTATGACCGTATGTATGGCGTGCATGCAGGTATGTATGGCATGCATGCATGCATGCATGGTATGCATGCAGTTATGCATGTAATGCATGCAACAATGCATGGCATGGGTGGAGGTATGCATGGCATGCGTGCAGGTACGCATGGCATGCATGTAGGGACGCATGGCATGCATGCAAGTATGCATGGTATTCATGCAAGTATGCATGGCATGTATGCAGGTATGCATGGCATGCATGGAGGTATGTATGGCATGCATGCAGGTATGTATGACATGCATGTAGATATGTATAGCATGCATGAAAGTATGTATGGTATACATACAGGTATGTATGGTATGCATGTAGGATTGTATGGCATGCATGCAGGTATGTACAGCATGCATGAAAGTATATATGGTATACATACAGGTATGTATGGTATGCATTCAGGAATGTATGGCATGCATGCAAGTATGTATGGCATGCATGTAGGTATGTATGGCATGCATGAAGGTATGTATGGCATGTATGCAGGTAGGTATGGCATGTGTAATGAGGTACCCCTGTTTTTCTGGCATACTCGGGGCCTCAACCGCGTTTGAGGGGCATCTGGGCTATTTTCCGTTTTTTGGAAATTTGGCTCGTGGTCGGGCTCGCCTCCGCTGGACCGCGACTGTGCGGATGCGAGGACGCAACGACGCGAGGACACGAGGAGCAAGCGAGCGAGTGCGAGCTCCACACGCCAAGGGAGTGTTTCGCTCGCACCTTTGCGTGGCGTTTCGAACACGCCACGCGAGGGTGGCTTCTCCTCCTCTCGGCGAGAGGCGTACCGGTGACGCCATCCGCCGAGGGGTTGTTTCGACGACTGGCCCCGGCAACGGACGTGGTCAACGGTGGCAGTAAAACCGGTGACTGCGACCATGCGACGGTCGCAGTTCTCCGGTGGCGTGTACAACAAGGTGACCGCACCCACCGCCGAGAGCCATACGAGCTCAACGCGGCGGCTCGCCGAGAGATAGAAGGGACCATCAATCTGGACGATCGACGGCCGGGGACTTCTCGCACTAGGCATTAGGTGCATGTAGAGCACCAGGTTCAGGTGCAAGCAGAGCACCGAGTTTAGGTGCAAGTAGCTTATCGTAGCAAGCTAGGAAAGCAGTAGGCTGAGGCCTGGGCTAGCCAGCCGGACAGTATAAATACCATGTACTCAGTTCAAGCTTATTAACCTGTATTTTCCAGCTCTGGCTTCCAGACATCTCCAAGTCTATCTTTCCGCTGCGACTGCGCTCTCCACACACCAAGGCTAAATCTCCAGAGAGCACCCACTCTCACATCTGGTATCAGAGCCAGAGCCACGTGTTGGGTGGAAGCGCTGCCAGAGCTCAGCCAACTTCAAGGAGCGCAGGCACGGACTACGCCGGATAACGTCGAGGCTGGTCGAGAGGGAGATTGCTGGACCAGACTTCGAAGCCAACGCACGAGCCAACCTCTGGAAAATTTTTCTAAATTTCCAGAGCGTCCACACGGCCTACCGTGCGCGCGCGGGAGACGACGGGTGACTGCTACGCACTCCAAAAATGTCAGATTTTTGTCCCGGACTGCTAAATTGGTGCCGGAAAATTTTTCGATTGCTGCCAAAACGCTGCCAAGTGTTTTTCGAAGGATCTCCACCGGCTAAAAGTCTTCCAGAGCCATGGAGCAGGCCCTGCAGCAGATCGTAGAGCAGCTGGGAGCCCTCAAGCTTGAGAACGAGCGGCTTAATCGGCATATGGCTGACCTGCGGGACGGGACTGCCGCTGGACAGGTTGGGGCGGCCCGGTCAAGGAGTCCGCCGAGACCAAAGCCAAAGGCTCCGAAAGCGTTCAATCCCTCAGTCTAGGGTGCGAGCGTACGGACCTGGTTGTTCGCAATGAACAGCTACTTTGGGGCTCTGGGTCACCCTCCAAAGGACGATGCTGTGCGTGTGTCATTCGCGGTGACACTGCTACGCGGAGCAGCATTGGAGTGGTGGAGGCAGCTGAATATGCTAACAACTTGAGGTGGAGGTGGGAACGCAGCTGTGCAACATTCCGTGTTGTGGCAGCCAGACGCGGTGCAAGCTGAAGCGCGCGTGCCGACGACATGGGAGCAGTTCGAGCAAGCCATCAGAGATCAATTTGATCTCGTGAACGCTTCCATGGTCGCACGCAACAAGCTGAAGCAGATCGGCTCTGTGCAGGAGTACACACTTAAGTGCTTGTAAGTGCGTATAAGTGCTTGTAAGTGCGTGAAAGTTCGTGTAAGTGCGTGCAAGTGCGTATAAGTGTGTGTAAATGAGTGTAAGTCCGTTATACTGCGTGTAAGTTCATGTAACTGCGTGTAGCTACATGTAAGTACATGTAAGTGCGTGTAAGTATGTATAACTACGTGTAACAGCATGTAAGTGTGCATAAGTGCGTCTAAGTGCGTGTAAGTACGTGTAAGTGTATGTAAGTACGTATAAGTGTGTGTAAGTGTATGTAAGTGCGTGTAAGTGCGTGTAAGTGCGTGTAAATGTGTGTAAGTGTGTGTAAGTGCGTGTAAGTGCGTGTAAGTGCATGTAATTGTGTGTAAGTGCGTGTAAGTGCGTGAATGTGCATGTACCTGCATATAAGTACGTGTAAGTGTGTGTACGTGTGTGTAAGTGTGTGTAAGTACGTGTAACCGCATGTAAGTGCGTGTAAGTGCGTGTAAGTGCATATAAGTACGTGTAAGTGCATGTAAGTGCTTGTAAGTGCGTGTAAGTGCGTGTAAGTGCATGTAATTGTGTGTAAGTGCGTGTAAGTGCGTGAATGTGCATGTACCTGCATATAAGTACGTGTAAGTGTGTGTACGTGTGTGTAAGTGTGTGTAAGTACGTGTAACCGCATGTAAGTGCGTGTAAGTGCGTGTAAGTGCATATAAGTACGTGTAAGTGCATGTAAGTGCTTGTAAGTGCGTGTAAGTACCCATATGAGCGTGTAAGTGTATGTAAATGCATGATAGTGCGTGTCAGTGCATGTAAGTGCATGTAAGTGCATGTAAGTGCGTGTATGTATGTGTAAGTGCGTGTAAGTGTGTGTAAGTACGTGTAAGTACTTGTAAGTGCGTGTAAGTGCGTGTAAGTACGTGTAAGTGCGTGTAAGTGTGTGCATGTAAGTGCGTATAAGTGTGTGTAAGTGCGTGTAAGTGCGTGTAAGTATGTTTAAGTACGTATAAGTGCGTGTAAGTGCATGTAAGCGCGTATAAGTGTGCATAAGTGCATGTATGTAAGTGTGTATAAGTGCGTGTAAGTGCGTGTAAGTGTGTGTAAGTGCGTGTAAGTACGTGTAACTGCGTGTAAGTGCATGTAAGTGCGCATAAGTGTGCATAAGTGCGTATAAGTGTGTGTAAGTGCGTGTAGGTATGTATAAATGCATGTAAGTGCGTGTAAGTGCTATAACTGCGTATACCTGTGTGTAAGTGCGTGTAAGGGTGTGTAAGTACGTGTAAGTGTGTGTAAGTACGTGTAAGTATGTGTAAGTGCGTGTAAGTGTGTGTAAGTATGTGTAAGTGTGTGTAAGTACGTGTAAGTACATGTAAGTATGTGTAAGTGCATGTAAGTGTGTGTAAGTGTGTGTAAATGCGTGTAAGTGCGTGTAAGTACGTG
>SZWC01000467.1:200197-225122 GCA_023375785.1 Penium margaritaceum
TAAGTGTGTGCGTGTAATTGAATGCATGTAAGTGTATGTCAGTTTGTAAGCACGTGTAACTGCGTGTAAGTACGTGTAAGTACGTATAAGTGTGCATAAGTACGTGTTTTCTGCGTGTAACTGCATGTAACTGCATGCAAGTGCGTGTAAGTGTGTGTAAGTGCATGTAAGTGTGTGTATGTGTGTGGAAGTGCGTATAAGTGCGTGTAACTACGTGTAAGTGCGTGTAAGTGCTTGTAAGTATGTGTAAGTGTGTGTAAGAACATGTAAGTATGTGTAAGTACGTGTAAGTGCATGTGAGTACGTGTAAGTGCGTGTAAGTGCGTGTAAGTCAATGTAAGTGCCTGTAAGTGCGTGTAAGTACGTGTAAGTGCATGTAAGTGTGTGTAAGTATGTGTAAGTGCATGTAAGTGCGCGGAAGTGCGTGTCAGTACGTGTAAGTACGTGTAAGTATGTGTAAGTGCATATAAGTGCGTGTAAGTGCATGTAAGTGTGTGTAAGTGCGTGTGAGTGCGTGTAACTACGTGTACCTGTGTGTAAGTGTATGTAAGTGTGTGTAAGTGCGTGTAAGTGTGTGTAAGTGCGTGTAAGTGCATGTAAGTGTGTGTAAATACGTGTAAGTGCGTGTAAGTGTGTATAAGTGTGTGTAAGTGGGTGTAAGTGCGTGTAAGTACGTGTAAGTGCGTGCAAGTACGTGTAAGTACATGTAAGTGTGTGTAAGTGTGTGTAAGTACGTGTAAGTGTGTGTAAGTGTGTGTATGTATGTGTAAGTGCGTGTAAGTGTGTGTAATTGCGTGTAAGTGCATATAACTGCTTGTAAGTGCGTGTAAGTGTGTGTAAGTGTGTGTAAGTGCGTGTAACTACGTGTAAGTACGTATAATTGTGTGCAAGTGCGTGTAAGTGTGTGTAAGTGCGTGTAACTGCATGTAACTGCGTGTAAGTGCGTATAAGTGCGTGTAAGTGTGTGTAAGTGTGTTTAAGTGCATGTAATTGCGTGTAATTACTTGTAAGTACGTGTAAGTGCATGTTTGTACGTACAAGTGCATGCAAGTATGTACAAGTGTGTGTAAGTGCGTGTAAGTGCGTGTAAGTGCTTGTAAGTGTGTGTAAGTGTGTGTAAGTGTGTGTAAGTGCCTGTAAGTGCGTGTAAGTGCGTGTAAAGGCTTGTAAGTGCGTGTAATTGCGTGTAAATGTGTGGAAGTACGTGTAAGTACGTACAAGTGGCTGCAAGTGTATGCAAGTGCGTGTAAGTGCGCGTAAGTGCCTATAAGTACGTGTAAGTGTGTGTAAGTATGTATAAGTGCATGTAAATGCGTGTAAGTGCGTAGAAGTGCGTGCAAGTGCGTGTAAATGCGAGTAAGTGTGTGTAAGTACGTATAAGTGCGTGTAAGTGCGTGTAAGTGCGTGTAAGTGTGTGTAAGTGCGTGCATGTAAGTGCATGTGTGTAATTACGTGTAAGTACGTGTAAGTATGTATAAGTGCATGTAAATGCATGTAAGTGCGTATAAGTGCGTGTAAGTGCGTGTAAGTACGAGTAAGTGCGTGTAAGTGTGTGTAAGTAGGTATAAGTGCGTGTAAGTGCGTGTAAGTGCGTGTAAGTGCGTGTAAGTGCGTGTAAGTGTGTGTAAGTGCGTGTAAGTGCGTGTAAGTCTGATATACTGCGTGGAAGTGTGTGGAAGTGCGTGTAAGTGCATATAAGTGAGTGTAAGTACGTGCAAGTATGTGTAAGTGCGTGTAAGTGCGTGTAAGTCTGATATACTGCGTGGAAGTGTGTGGAAGTGCGTGTAAGTGCATATAAGTGAGTGTAAGTACGTGCAAGTATGTGTAAGTGCGTGTAAGTGCGTGTAAGTCTGATATACTGCGTGGAAGTGTGTGGAAGTGCGTGTAAGTGCATATAAGTGAGTGTAAGTACGTGCAAGTATGTGTAAGTGCGTGTAAGTGCGTGTAAGTCTGATATACTGCGTGGAAGTGTGTGGAAGTGCGTGTAAGTGCATATAAGTGAGTGTAAGTACGTGCAAGTATGTGTAAGTGCGTGTAAGTGCGTGTAAGTCTGATATACTGCGTGGAAGTGTGTGGAAGTGCGTGTAAGTGCATATAAGTGAGTGTAAGTACGTGCAAGTATGTGTAAGTGCGTGTAAGTGCGTGTAAGTCTGATATACTGCGTGGAAGTGTGTGGAAGTGCGTGTAAGTGCATATAAGTGAGTGTAAGTACGTGCAAGTATGTGTAAGTGCGTGTAAGTGCGTGTAAGTACGAGTAAGTGCGTGTAAGTGTGTGTAAGTGCGTGCATGTAAGTGCATGTGTGTAATTACGTGTAAGTACGTGTAAGTATGTATAAGTGCATGTAAATGCATGTAAGTGCGTATAAGTGCGTGTAAGTGCGTGTAAGTACGAGTAAGTGCGTGTAAGTGTGTGTAAGTAGGTATAAGTGCGTGTAAGTGCGTGTAAGTGCGTGTAAGTGCGTGTAAGTGCGTGTAAGTGTGTGTAAGTGCGTGTAAGTGCGTGTAAGTGCATGTAAGTGTGTGTATGTGCGTGTAACTTCGTGTAACTGCGTGTAAGTGCATGCAAGCGTGTGTAAGTGCGTGTCAGTACGTGTAAGTGCATTTAAGTACATGTAAGTACGTGTACGTGCGTGTAAGTGTGTGTAAGTGTGTGTCATGGCATGCAAGTGCGTGCAAGTGTGTGTAAGTGCGTATAAGTGCGTGTATGTGCACATAAGTACGTGTAAGTGTGTGTAAGTGCGTGTAATTATGTGTAAGTGCGTGTAAGTGTGTGTTAGTGTGTATAAGTGTGTGTAAGTACATGTAACTGCATGTAAGTGCATGTAAGCGCGTATAAGTGTGCATAAGTGCGTGTAAGTGCCTGTAAGTGCGTGTAAGTACGTTTAAGTGCATGTAAGTGCATGTAAGTGCGTGTAACTGCGTGTACTTGCGTGTAACTGTGTATAAGTGTGTGTAAGGGCGTGTAAGTGTGTGTAAGTACGTATAAGTAGGTGTAAGTACATGTAAGTGCGTTCAAGTGCGTGAAAGTACGTGTAAGTGTGTGTAAATACGTGTAAGTACGTGTAAGTATGTGTAAGTGCATGTAAGTGCGTGTAAGTGCGTGTAAGTGCGTGTAAGTGCGTGTATGTGCATGTAAGTATGTGTATGTGTGTAAGTACGTGTAAGTGTGTGTAACCGCGTGTAAGTGCGTGTAACTGTGTGTAAGTACGTATAAGTACGTGTAAGTGCGTGTAAGTGTGTGTACGTGCGTATAAGTACGTGTAAGTACGTATAAGTACGTGTAAGAACGTGTAAGTACGTATAAGTACGTGTAACTTTGTGTAAGTGCACGTAACTGATTGTAAGTACGTGTAAGTGTATGTAACTACGTGTAACTGGGTGTAAATATGTATAAGTACGTGTAAGTGCGTGTAAGTGTGTGTAAGTGCTTGTAAGTACGTGTAAGTACGTGTAAGTGTGTGTAAGTGCGCGTAAGTGCGCGTAAGTGCGTGTAAGTGCGTGTAAGTGCATGTAAGTACATGTAAGTGCGTGTAAGTGCGTGTAAGTACGTGTAAGTACATGTAAGTACACATAATTGTGCGTAAGTGCGCGTAAGTGTGTGTAAGTATGTGTAAGTGCATGTAAGTGCGTGGAAGTGTGTGTAAGTGCGTGTAAGTGCATGTATGTGCGTGTAAGTGCGTGTAAGTATGTATAAGTGTGCGTAAGTGCGTGTAAGTGTGTGTAAGTACGTGTAAGTGTGTGAAAGTACGTGTAAGTGTGTGTAAGTGCGTATAAGTACGTGTATGTGCGTGTAAGTGTGTGTAACTGCGTGTAAGTGCGTATAAGTACGTGTAAGTGCATGTTAGTGCGTATAAGTGCGTGTAAGTGCGTGTAAGTCTGATATACTGCGTGGAAGTGTGTGGAAGTGCGTGTAAGTGCATATAAGTGAGTGTAAGTACGTGCAAGTATGTGTAAGTGCGTGTAAGTGCGTGTAACTGCGTGTAATTGTGTGTAAGCATGTGTAAGTGTGTGTAAGTGTGTGTAAGTGCGTGTAATTGCGTGTAAGTGTGTGTAAGTGTTAATAAGTATGTGTACGTGCGTGTAAGTGTGTATAAGTGTGTGTAAGTACGTGTAAGTGTGTGTAATTGCGTATAAGTACGTGTAACTGTGTGTAAGTGTTTGAAAGTGTATGTAAGTCTTTTTAAGTGTGTGTAAGTGCATGTAAGTGTGTGTAAGTGCGTGTAAGTACGTGTAAGTCTGTGTAAGTGTGTGTAAGTGTGTGTAAGTATGTGTAAGTACGTGTAAATGCATGTAAGTGCGTGTAAGTACGTGTAAGTGCGTGTAACTGCGTGTAAGTACGTGTAATTGCGTGTAAGTGTGTGTAAGTGTGAGTAAGTATATGTAATTACATATAAGTGCGTGTAAGTGCATGTAAGTATGTGTAAGTGCGTGTAAGTGTGTGTAAGTGCCCGTAAGTGTGTTTAAGTGTGTGAAAGTACGTGTAAGTGTGTGTAAGTACGTGCAAGTGTATGTAAGTATGTGTATGTTCGTGTAACTGCGTCTAAGTGCGTGTAAGTGCGTGTATGGGTACTTATACGCACGTATGTGTACTTACACGTACTTACACGCACTTACATGCACTTACACGCACTTATATGCACTTACACGCACTTACATGTACTTACACGTACTTACACGCACTTACATGTACTTAAGTGCTTTTAAGTGCGTGTAAGTGCGTATAAGTGTGTGCAAGTATGTGTAAGTGTGTGCAAGTACGTGCAACTGTGTGCAAGTATGTGTAAGTGCGTGTAAGAGTGTGTAACTACGTTTAAGTACGTGTAAGTGCGTGTAAGTACGTGTAAGTGTATGTAAGTGTATGTAAGTCCGTTACACTACGTGTAAGTGCGTGTAACTGTGTGTTACTGCGTGTAACTGCGTGTAAGTGTATGTAAGTGCATGTAAGTGCGTGTAAGTACGTGTAAGTACGTATAAGTGTGTTTAAGTGTTTGTAAGTTCGTGGAAGTGCGTGTAATTGCGTGTAAGTGTGTGTAAGTACGTGTACGTGCGTGTAAGTGCGTGTAAGTGCGTGTAAGTGCGTGTAAGTGTGTGTAAGTGCATGTAACCACGTGTAAGTACATCTAAGTGCGTGTAAGTCTGTGTAGGTGCGTGTAAGTAGGTGTAAGTACGTGTAAGTGTGTGTAAGTGTGTGTAAGTGTGTATAAGTGCGTGTAAGTATGTGTAAGTGTGTGTAAGTGCATGTAAGTGCGTGTAAGTACGTGTAAGCGTGTGTAAGTGTGTGTAAGTGCATGTAAGTACGTGTAAGTGCGTGTAAGTATGTGCAAGTACGTGTAAGTGCGTGTAAGTGCGTGTAAGTGTGTGTAAGTGTGTGTAAGTGTGTGTAACTGCATGTAAGTACGTGTATGTGTGTGTAAGTGTGTATAAGTGTATGTAAGTCTGTGTAAGTGCGTGTAAGTGCGTGTAAGTGCGTGTAAGAACGTGTAACTGTGTGTAACGGCATGTAGGTACGTGTAACTGCGTGTGACTACGTGTAAGTGCGTGTAAGTGCATGTAAGTGTGTATAAGTGCGTGTATGTGCATTTAAGTGTGTGTATCTGTGTGTAAGAACGTGTAAGTGCGTGTAAGTGTGTGGAAGTGTGTATACGTGCATGTAAGTATGTATAAGTCCGCTATGCTGCGTGGAAGTACGTGGAAGTGCGTGTATGTGTGTGTAAGTGTGTGTAAGTGCGTGTAAGTGCGTGTAAGTTTGTGTAAGTGCGTGTATGTGCGTGTAACTATGTGTAATTGTGTGTAACTGCGTGTAACTACGTGTAACTGTGTAGAAGTGCGTGTAACTGCGTGTAAGGACGTGTAAGTGCGTGTAAGTATGTGTAAGTGCGTGTAAGTGTGTGTAAGTGTGTAAGTGCGTTTACGTACGTGTAAGTGCATATAAGTGCGTGTAATATCTCATTCATGAACGGAAATAATGGTACAACGTACTAGCGTGGACCAGACATCTGGTTCCAGGCAGGTTTGTACATCCAAAAGAAACAAGCTGACAGCCTTCTCTACAGAAAACAACCCAAGAGAACACAACAACTCGCGGCCCACAAAAGCCAGGTCCGCGTCCGCTGGACCCTCCTCCCGATGCAAGAGAGCTTACTGAGCTCAGTCAACATCCTCCTCCAGTGCTGTATCTGTAAGTGCGTGTAAGTTCGTGTAAGTGCATGTAAGTGCATGTAAGTGCATGTAAGTGCGTGTAAGTGCGTGTAAGTGCGTGTAACTGCGTGTAACTGCGTGTGAGTGCATGCAAGTGCATGTAAGTGCGTGTAAGTAAGTGTAAGTGCGTGTAAGTGCGTGTAAGTACGTGTAAGTGCATGTAAGTATGTGTAAGTGCGTGTCTGTGCGTGCAAGTGTGTGCAAGTGTGTGTAAGTGTGTGTAAGTGTGTGTAAGTGTGTGTAATTACGTGTAAGTGTGTGTAAGTGCGTGTAATTGTGTGTAAGTGCGTGTAGGTGCGTATAAGTGCATGTAAGTGCGTGTAAGTGCGTATAAGTGTGTGTAAGTGCGTATAGGTGCGTGTAAGTACGTGTCAGTGCGTGCAAGTGCGTGCAAGTGCGTGTAAGTGCGTGTAAGTGCGTGTAAGTGCGTGTAAATACACATAAGTATGTGTAAGTACGTGCAACTGTGTGTAACTGCGTGTAAGTGCGTATAAGTATGTGTAAGTGCGTGTAAGTGCGTGTAAGTACGTGTAAGTACGTGTAAGTGTGTATAAGTGCGTATAGGTGCGTGTAAGTACGTGTAAGTGCATGCAAGTGCATGTAAGTGTGTGTAAGTACGTGTAAGTGCGTGTAAGTACGTGTAAGTACGTGTAAGTGTGTATAAGTGCGTATAGGTGCGTGTAAGTACGTGTCAGTGCGTGCAAGTGCGTGCAAGTGCGTGTAAGTGCGTGTAAGTGCGTGTAAGTGCGTGTAAATACACATAAGTATGTGTAAGTACGTGCAACTGTGTGTAACTGCGTGTAAGTGCGTATAAGTATGTGTAAGTGCGTGTAAGTGCGTGTAAGTACGTGTAAGTACGTGTAAGTGTGTATAAGTGCGTATAGGTGCGTGTAAGTACGTGTAAGTGCATGCAAGTGCATGTAAGTGTGTGTAAGTACGTGTAAGTGCGTATAAGTGCGTGTTACAACGTCTAAGTACATATAAGTGCGTGTAAGTACGTGTAAGTACGTGTAAGTGTGTGTAAGTGCGTGTAAGTATGTGTAAGTGTGTGTAAGTACGTGTAAGTGCGTGTAAGTACGTGTAAATGTGTGTAAGTACGTGTAAGTGTGTGTAAGTACGTGTAAGTGCATGTAAGTGCGTGTAAGTACGTATAAGTGTGTATAATTGCGTGTAAGTGTGTGTAAGTGTGTGTAAGTACGTGTAAGTGCGTGTAAGTGTGTGTAATTTCCTGTAAGTGCGTGCAAGTGCATGCAAGTGCGTGTAGGTGCGTGTATGTGTGTGTAAGTGCGTATACGTGCGTGTAAGTACGTGTAACTGCGTGTAACTATGTCTAATTGTGTGTAAGTGCATGTAAGTGTGTGTAAGTGCGTGTAAGTACGTGTAAATGCACGTAAGTGTGTGTAAGTGTATAAGTACGTGTAAGTGCGTGTAAGTGCGTGTAAGTGCATGTAAGCGTGTGTATGTTCGTGTAAGTGTGTGTAAGTGCGTGTAACTGCGTGTTACTACATGTTAGTGCATATAAGTGTGTGTAAGTACGTATAAGTGTGTGTATGTGTGTCCAAGTACGTGTAACTGCATGTAAGTGCGTGTAAGTGCGTGTAAGTACATGTAAGTACGTGTAAGTGCATGTAAGTACGTGTAAGTGCGTGTAAGTGCGTGTAAGTATGTGTAAGTACGTGTAAGTGCATGTAAGTATGTGTAAGTACGTGTAACTGCGTGAAAGTACGTGTAACTGCGTGTTACTACGTATAAGTATGTGTAAGTGCGTGTAAGTACGCATAAGTGTGTAAGTGTGTAAGTGCGTGTAAGTACTTGTAAATGCGTGTAAGTACATACTTACACACACTTACATGTACTTCCACACACTTACACGCACTTACACGCACATACACGTACGTACACGCAATTACATGCACTTACATGCATTTACACGCACTTACACATACTTACACACAGTAACACATACTTACGTGTACTTACGCATACTTACACGCAGTTACATACAATTACACACACTTACACGCACTTACACGCACTTACATGCACTTACACGTACTCACACACACTTACACGCACTTACACGCATTTACACGCACTTACACACACTTACAAAAATTTACACATAATTACACGCACTTACACGCACTTGCACACACTTATATGCACGTACACAGAATTACACATACTTACACACACTTATGCACACTTACACGCACTTACATGCAGTTACACGTACTTACACGTACTTACACACACTAACACGCACTTACGTGCACTTACACGTACGTATACATACTTACATGCACTTACACATACTTACGCGCACTTACACATACTTAGACATACTTACACGCACTTACAAGCACTTCTACGCACTTTCATCCACTTACATGCACTTACACGCACTTACATGCACTTATATGCACTTACACGCACTTGTAAGTGCATTGATGTACTTACACACACTCACACACACTTACACGCTTTTATACACACTTACATGCACTTACACACACACTTACAAGCACTTACACGCACTTACATGCACTTACACACAATTACACGCACTTACACGCACTTACACCCACTTACACGCAGTTACACGCACTTATACGCACTTACACGCATGCAATTACACGCACTTACATGCACTTATACGCACGTACTTACATGCACTTATACACACTTACATGCACTTACACGCACTTACACGTACTTACACGCATTTACACGGACTTACACGTACTTACACGCACTTATACGTACTTACACACACTTACACGCACTTACATGCACTTACACGCACTTGCACGCACTTACACGCACTTGCACGCACTTGCAAGTACTTACACACACTTACACGCGCTTATACACACTTACACGCACTTACACGTACTTAGACACACTTACACGTACTTACATGCAATTACACGCACTTACACACACTTTCAGGTACATACATGAACTTACATGCACTTACATGCACTTACATATACATCCACTCTTACTTATAACATCCACACGCACACTTACATACACTTACATGCACTTACACGTACTTACACGTACTTACACGTACTTACACGCACTTAGACGCACTTACACACACTTATACGGACTTACACATACTTACACGCACTTACACACACTTACACACACTTACACATACTTACACATACTTACACGCACTTACACGCACTTACACATAGTTATACATAGTTACACGCACATACACACACTAAAACACACTTCCATGCACTTACAAGTAGTTACACGCACTTACACACACTTATACATACTGACACGCACTTACACGCACTTACACGCACTTACACGCACTTACTCACACTTACACATACTTACACGCACTTAGACGTACTTATACATACTTACACGTACTTACATGTAATTACAAACACTTACACATACTTACACACACTTATACACACTTACACGCACTAACATGCAATTACACTCACTTATACGCTCGTACACGTACTTACACGCACTTACATGTACTTACACGCACTTACACGCACTTACACGCAGTTACCCGCACTTACACGCACTTACACACATTTACATGCACTTACACACACTTACATGTACTTATATGCAGTCACACACAGTTACACATATTTACACACACGTACACGCACTTACACGTACTTACACGTACTTATACACACTTATACGTACTTACACGCACTTACTCACACTTACACATACTTACATGCACTTACACGCACTTATACATACTTACACGCACTTACACGCACTTACACACACTTACACATACTTACAAGTACTTACATGCACTTACGCACACTAACATGCAATTACATGTACTTACACACACTTACATGCACTTATACGCAGTTACACGCAGTTACATGTAGTTACACATACTTACATGCACTTACACGCACTTACACGCACTTACACACACTTACACGCACTTATACACACTTACACATACATACACCCACAGACACATACTTACACGCACTTACACGTACTTACACGTACTTACACGTACTTACATGCACTTACACACATGTATACACACTTACATGTACTTACACGCACTTACACAAACTTACACGCACTTACACATACTTACGCGCACTTACATGCAATTACACGCACTTACACACGTTTACATGCACTTACACGCAATTACACGCAGTTACACATAGTTACACATACTTACATACACTTACATGCACCTACACGCACTTACACGCACTTACACACACTTATACGCACTTACACACACCTACACATACTTACACGTACTTATGCGTACTTACACGTAATTACACACACTTACACACACTTACATGCACTTACACATACTTATACACACTTACATGCACTTACACACACTTATACACACTTACACGCACTTACACAAACTTACATGCACTTATACATACTTACGCGTACTAACACGTACTTACACGCACTTACGAGCACTTACGCACACTTAGGCATACTTACATGTACTTACACGCACTTAAACGCACTTTCACGCACTTACACGTACGTATAATCATTTTCACGCACTTACACGTACTTACACGCACTTACACACATTTACACACACTCACACGCAATTACACACACTTACATGCACTTTCATGTACTTACACATACATACACGTACTTACACGCACTTACACACACTTACATGCACTTGTACACACTGGCATGCACTTGCACGCATTTACACGCATTTACATGTACTTACACACACTTATACATACTGACACGCACTTACACACACTTACACGCACTTACACGCACTTACTCACACTTACACGTACTTACACGCACTTACACGTACTTATACATACTTACACGTACTTACACGTACTTACACACACTTACACATACTTACACGCACTTATACACACTTACACGCACTAACATGCAATTACACTCACTTATACGCTTGTACACGTACTTACACGCACTTACATGTACTTACACGCACTTACACGCACTTACACGCAGTAACACGCACTTATACGCACTTACACACATTTACATGTACTTACACACACTTACATGCACTTATATGCAGTTACACACAGTTACACATATTTACACACACGTACACGCACTTACACGTATTTACACGTACTTATACACACTTATACGTACTTACACGCACTTACTCACACTTACACATACTTACATGCACTTACACACACTTATACATACTTACACGCACTTACACGCACTTACACACACTTACACATACTTACAAGTACTTACATGCACTTACGCACACTAACATGCAATTACACGTACTTACACACACTTACATGCACTTATACGCAGTTACACGCAGTTACATGTAGTTACATGTACTTACATGCACTTACACGCACTTACACGCACTTACACACACTTACACGCACTTATACACACTTACACATACATACACCCACTGACACACACTTACACGCACTTACACGTACTTCCACGCACTTACACGTACTTACATGCGCTTACACACATGTATACGCACTTACATGTACTTACACGCACTTACACACACTTACACGCACTTACACATACTTACGCGCACTTACATGCAATTACACGCACTTACACACATTTACATGCACTTACACGCAATTACACGCAGTTACACATAGTTACACATACTTACATACACTTACATGCACCTACACGCACTTACACGCACTTACACACACTTATGCGCACTTACACACACCTACACATACTTACACGTACTTATGCGTACCTACACGTAATTACACACACTTACACACACTTACATGCACTTACACATACTTATACACACTTACATGCACTTACACACACTTATACACACTTACACGCACTTACACGAACTTACACGCACTTATACGTACTTACGCGTACTAACACGTACTTACACGCACTTACGAGCACTTACGCACACTTACGCATACTTACATGTACTTACACGCACTTAAACGCACTTTCACGCACTTACACGTACGTATAATCATTTTCACGCACTTACACGTACTTACACGCACTTACACACATTTACACACACTCACATGCAATTACACACACTTACACGCACTTTCATGTACATACACGTACGTACACGTACTTACACGCACTTACACGCACTTACGTGCACTTGCACGCACTTGCATGCACTTGCACGCATTTACACGCATTTACATGTACTTACACACACTTACACGTACTTACACACACTTACACACAATTACACACACTTACATGTACTTACACGTAATTACACACAGTTACACACAGCTACACATAGTTACACGCAGTTACATGCAATGATACATACTTATACGCACTTACACGTACTTATATGTACTTACACACACTTACACACACTTACACGCACTTACACACACTTATACGCACTTACACGCACTTACACATACTTATACACACTTACACGCACTTACACGCACATACAAACACTTACACACACTCATACGCACTTACACACACTTATACGCACTTACACATACTTACATGTACTTACACACACTTACACACACTTACACGTACTTACTCGCACTTACGCGCACTTATACGTAATTACACACACTTACACATACTTACATGCACATACACACACTTACACACACTTACACCCACTGAGACGCACTTACACGTACTTATACGCACTTACACATACTTACACACACGTATACACACGTACACATACTTACGCACACTTACACGTACTTATACATACTTACACGTATTTCTGTGCACTTCCGCACACTTACGCGCACTTACACGCCTTACACGCACTTACACGCACTTACACATACTTATACTCATTCTCACGCACTTACACACACTTACACACACTTATACACATTTACACACACTTACACGTAATTCCACACACTTACATAAACTTTCATGCACTTATACGAACTTACACGTACTTACACGAACTTACACGTACTTACACGCATTTGTACGCACTTGCATGCACTTGCACGCACTTACACGTACTTACATGCACTTACACGCACTTACACGTACTTACACACACTTACACACACTTACACACACTTACACGCACTTACACATAGTTACACGCAGTTACACGCAGTTACATGCACTTATATGCACTTATACATACTGTTACGCACTTACACATACTTACATGCACTTACACGTACTTAGACACACTTACACACACTTTCACGTACTTACACACACTTACACGTACTTACACGTACTTACACATACTTACACACACTTACATACACTTACACGCACTAACATGCACTTACACGTACTTACTCGCACTTACATGCACTTACACGCAATTACACACACTTACACGTGCGTGTAAGTGTGTGTAATGGCGTGTAAGTGCATGTAAGTGCGTGTAAGTATGTGTAAGTGCATGTAAGTGCGTGTAAGTGTATGTAAGTGCGTGTAAGTATGTGTAAGTGCGTGTAAGTACGTGTAAGTATGTGTAAGTACGCACTTATACATAGTTACACACAGTTACATGCACTTACACGTACTTATACGCACTTACATGTACTTACACGCACTTATACGCACTTACACGCACATGTACTAACACGCACTTACACATACTTACACGTACTTTCACCCACTTACACGCACTTACACGTACTTACACCCACACATACTTACACACACTTGCACGCACTTATACGCACTTTCACGCACTTAAAAGTACTTACACGCACACACTTACATGCTCTCACATACACTTACACGCACTTACATGCACTTACACGCACTTACACACACTTATTCGCACTTATACGCAGTTACACGCACTTACACGCACTTACACACATGTATACACACTTACACGTACGTACATGCACTTACACGTACTTTTATGCACTTACACGCACTTACACGGACTTACATGCACTGACACACACTTACACGCACTTACACGCACTTACATCCTCTTTCACATACTTACATGAAATAACACGTACTTGCACGTACTTACACGCACTTACACACAGTTACACACACTTTCACATTCTTACAAGCACTTACACGTACTTACACGCACTTACACGCACTTAGACACACTTACACGCGGTTACACGCAGTTACACGTACTTACACGTACTTACACGTACTTACAGACACTTAAACACACTTACACGCACTTAGACAAACTTACACGCACTTACACACACTAACATGTACTTACACGCACTTACACATAGTTACACGCACTTACACATAGTTACATGTAATTACACGAACTTGTACACACTTATACGAACTTACACGCACTTACACGCAGTTACACATAGTTACACGCACTTATATGCACTTACACAAACTTACACGCACTTACACGCACTTACACGCACTTACACGCACTTATACACACTTACAAGCACTTACATACACTTACACACACTTACACATACTTACACGCACTCACACGCACTTACACGCACTGATACGTACTTACACATAGTTACACGCATTTATACACAGTTGTACACACTTACACGCACTTACACGCACTTACACGTACTTACACACACTAACACGCACTTACACATACTTACATGCACTTACACGCACTTCCACGCACTTACACACACTTACACGCACTTACACGTACCCACTTACACACACACACTTACATGTACTTACACGTACTTACACACACTTACACGTACTTTCACGTATTTACATGCACCTACACGCATGTACACACACTTACACGCACTTATAGGCACTTATACACACTCACATACACTTTCACACACTTACACGCACTTACACGCACTTAGACACACTTACAGGCACTTACAAGCACTTACACGTACTTACACGCACTTACATGAACTTACACGCAGTTACACATAGTTACACGCAGTTACACGCAGTTACACACAGTTACACACACTTACATACACTTACACATACTTACACAAACTTACACGCACTTTCACACACTAACACTCACTTACATGCACTTACACGCACTTACATGCACTTACACACACTTATATGCACTTATACGCACTTACACACACTTAGACGCACTTACATGCACTTACACGTCCTTAAACGTACTTACTTGCACTTACACGCACTTACACGTACTTACACGCACTTACACGCACTTACACATACTTACTTGCAGTTACACACACTTATATGCACTTACTTGCACTTACACACACTTACACACACTTACACACACGTATACGCACTTATACACACTTGCACATACTTACAGGCACTTACACACACGTACACTCACTCACACGTATTTACACGCACTTACACGTACTTACACGCACTTACACGTACTTATACGCACTTACACGCAGTTACACATAGTTACATGCACTTGCATGCACTTACGCGTACATACGCACACTTACACGCACTTACATGCACTTACACATACTTACACATACTTATATGCACTTACACACACTTACACACACTTATACACACTTACACATAATTACACACACTTACATGCACTTAGCTGCACTTACACACACTTACACACACTTATACACACTTATACACACTTATACACACTGACACACACTTACACGCACCTATATGCACTTACATGCACTTACGCACACTTACGCACACTTACGTGCACTTACACGCACTTACACACACTTACATGCACTTACACGCACTAACACTCACTTACACACACTTACACGTACTTACATGCACTTACACGCACTTACACGTACTTACACGCATTTACATGCACTTCCACGTAATTGCACGCACTTACACGTAGTGACACACACTTACATGCACTTACACACACTAACACGTACTTACACACACTTTTACGAACTTACACATACTTGAACGTACTTGTACGCACTTGCAAGCACTGACACGCACTTACATGCACTTACATGCACTTATACGCAATTACACGCACTTATACGCACTTACACGTACTTACACACACTTACACATACTTACACACACTTACACATACTTACACACACTTACACATACTTATACGCACTTTCATGCACTTACACGCACTTACACGCACTTACACGCACTTGCACGCACTTACATGCACTTGCACGCACTTACATGCACTTACATGCAATAACATGCACTTACACGTACTTACACGCACTTACACGTACTTACACACACTTACACGTACTTACACGCACTTACACGTATGTATACACACTTACACGCACTTATGTGTAGTTACATGCACTTTCACGCACTTACGCGCACTTACACGCAGTTACACGCACTTACACATACTTACACACACTTACACACACTTATACGCACTTACACGTACTTACACGTACTTACATGCACTTACATGCACTTACATGCACTTAAACACACTTACACATACTTACACGCTCTTACACGCACTTACACGCACTTACATGCACTTACACATAGTTACACGTACTTTCACACACTTATACGCACTTACACATAATTACACATACTTACACACACTTACACATTCTTACACACACTTACACACACTTACATGTACTTACTTGCACTTACACGTACTTATACGTACTTACACGCACTTACACGCACGTACACACACTTACACACACTTACATGCTCTTACACGCACTTACACACATTTACATGCACTTACACACACTTGTACGCACTTACACATACTTACACACACTTACACACACTTACACACACTTACACACACTTACATGTACTTACACCCAATTACACGCACTTATACACACTTACACACAGTTACACGCAAATACACGTACTTACATGTACTTATACGTACTTACTCACACTTACACGTACTTACACGCACTTACACACACTTACATGCACTTATACACACATACACGTAGTTACATGCACTTACATGCACTTACACACATTTACATGCACTTACACGTTCTTACACGCACTTACACACACTTACACGTACTTACACACACTTACACGCAGTTATACGCACTTACACGCATTGACACACACTTACACACACTTACACACAGTTACATACAGTAAGACAAAGTTACAGGCAGTTACAAGTACTTACATGCAGTTACACGTACTTACACGCACTTACACACACTTACATGCACTTATACACACTTACACACAGTTACATGCACTTACATGCACTTACACACACTTACATGTACTTACACGCACTTACACACACTTACACGCACTTACACACACTTACACACACTTACACGCGTTTATACGTACTTACACGCATTTACACACACTTACACACACTTACACATACTTACACGCAGTTACATGCAGTAACACGCATTTACACGCAGTTACACGCACTTATACGCACTTACACGTAATTATACACACTTACACATACTTACACGCACTTACACGTACTTACACGTGCTTACAGGCACTTACACGCACTTACACGCACTTACACACACTTGCACACACTTGCATGCACTTACACGCACTTACACATACTTACACACACTTACACATACTTACATGCACTTACACGCAGATAAAACCAATTACACGCACTTATACACACTTACACCCACTTACATGTACTTACACGCACTTACGTGCACTTACACGCATGCACTTACACACACGCACTTACACGCATGCATTTACACTTACTTATACGCACTTATGCGCACTTACATGCACTTACACGCATCTACACGCACTTTCACACACTTATACATACTTACACGGATTTATATGCACTTACAAGCAATTACACACACTTACGCGCACTTACACATAGTTACATGCACTTACACGCACTTACATGCACTTACACGATCTTACACGTGCTAACATGCGCTTACACACACTTACAAGTATTTATACGTACTTACACGCACTTACACACACTTACACACACTTACATGTACTTACACACACTTACACGTACTTACATGCACTTCTACGTACTTATGAACACTTACAAGCACTTATACGCACTTACATGCACTTATACGCACTTACACGCACTTGCACACACTTGCACGCACTTACACACACTTACACACACTTACATGCACTTACACGTACTTACACGTACTTACACGCACTTACACGCACTTACACGCACTTACACGTAGTTACACGTAGTTACACGTAGTTACACATAGTTACATGCACTTCCACGTACTTGCATGCACTTACTCGCACTTACACGCACGTACACGCACTTAAATGCACTTATACGCACTTACACGCACTATCATACACTTACACGCAGTTACTCGCACTAACACGCACTTACACGCACTTACACGCACTTACACAAACTTACAGGTACTTACACGCACTTACACGCACTTACACACACTTACACACACTTACACGCACTTACACGCACTTACACGCACGCACTTACACGCATTTATACGCACTTACACACACTTACACGCACTTACACGCACTTACATGCACTTACACGCACTTACACACATTTACACGCACTTACACGCACTTATACACACTTACACGCACTTAGACGCACACACTTACACGCACATACTTACACGTACTTACACACTTTTACACGCACTTACACGCACGTACATGCACTTACACGCACTTGCACACACTTACATGTACTTACATGTACTTACACACACTTACATCTACTAACACACACTTATGCAGACTTATCTGCACTTACACTTACATGCACTTACACGTACTTACAAGGACTTATATACACTTACACGTACTTACACGCACTTACACGCACTTACACGCAATTACACACAGTTACACATAGTTACACGCAGTTACACATAGTTACACGCAGTTACACGCAGTTACACGCAGTTACACATAGTTATACACAGTTACACGCAGTTACACGCACTTACACACACTTACACACACTTATTCGTAATTACACATACTTATATGTACTTAGATGCACTTACACGCACATACCCGTACTTACACATACTTACACGTACTTATACATACTTACACGCACTTACGTACACTTACACACACTTACACGCACTTACACGCACTTATGCGCACTTACACATACTTACACGTACTTACACATACTTAAACGTACTTACACGCACTTACACACACTTACATACACTTACAAGCACTTACACGCACTTACACGCATACACTTATACGCACTAACACGCACTTACATGCACCTATATGCACTTACACGCACTTATACGCACTTACACGCACTTAGACACACTTACACATACTTATACGCACTTATACACACACACATACACACACTTACACGTACATACTTACACATACTTACACGCACTTACACGCAGTTACACGCACGTACATGCACTTACACGTACTTGCACACACTTACATGCACTTACACGCACTCACACACACTTACATGCACTTATATACACTTACACGCACTTACACACACTTACACGCACTTACACGCACTTACACAAACTTACAAGCACTTACACACACTTACACGCACTTACACATACTTACACACACTTATATGCAGTTACATGCAGTTACACGTAGTTACATGCAGTTACACACAGTTACACGCAGTTACACGCACTTAAAAGTACTTTCACGCACTTATGCACACTTACACACACTTACATGTACTTACACGCACTTACATGTACTTACACATACTTACTTGCACTTATACGTACTTATATGCACTTAGATGTACTTACACATACTTACACATACTTACACGCACTTACACACACTTACACGCCCTTACAAGCACTTACACGCACTTACACGCACTTACACACATTTACACACACTTATACGCACATATATGCACTTACACGCACTTACACACACTTATACACATTTACATGCACTTACGTACACTTACACGTACTTACACACAGTTACACGCTTTTACGCGCACTTACACGTACTTACACGCACTTACACGTACTTACACGTACTTACATGCACTTACACGCACTTACACGTACTTACACGCACTTACACGCACACACTTACACGCACTTATACGCACTTACACGTACTTACATGCACTTACACGCACTTTCGCGCACTTACACGCACTTACACGCACTTACACGCACGTACACACACTTACAAGCACTTACATACACTTATACGCACTTACACACACTTACACACACTTACACGTACTTATATAAAGTTACACGCAGTTACACGTAGTTATACATAGTTACACGTAGTTACATGCAGTTACACGCACTTACACATACGTACACGCACTTATACGTACTTATACGTACTTATTCGCACTTACACGCACTTATACGCACTTAAACAAACTTACACGTACTTCCACACACTTACACGCACTTACACGTACTTACATGCATTTACACATACTTACACGCAGATAAAAGCAAGTACATGCACTTATACGCACTTACACCCACTTACACGCACTTACACGTACTTATGCACACTTACACATACGTACTTACACGCAAGCACATACACGCACGCACTTACATGCACTTACATGCACTTACACACACTTACATATACTTACACGCACTTACACACATTTACATGCACTTCCACGCACTTATACATACTTACACACATTTATATGAACTTACATGCAATTCCACACACTTATATGCACTTACACGTAGTTACACGCACTTACACGTACTTACACGTTCTTACACAAACTTACACGCACTTACACATACTTATACGTAATTACACGCAATTACACGCACTTCCACACAATTACATGTACTTACATGCACTTACATGCACTTACACGCACTTACACACACACACATACACTTACAAGCACTTATACGTACTTACACGCACTTACACATACTTACATGCACTTGCACGCACATGCAGGCACTTGCACACACTTACACGCACTTACACGTACTTACATGCACTTACACGCACTTCCACGCACTTACACGCACTTATAAGCACTTAAACGCAGTTACACGCAGCTATACGTAGTTACATACACTTACACACACTTACACACACTTACACGCACTTATACAAACTTACACACACTTACGCACACTTATACGCACTAACACGCAGTTACACACACTTACACATAGTTACACGCACTTACATACACTTACACGTACTTACACGTACTTACACGCACTTACACACAATTACACGCACTTACACACACTTACATGCACGCACTTACACACACTTATACACACTTACACACACTTATACGCACTTACATGCACTTACACACACTTACACGCACTTACACGCACTTATATGCACACACTTACACGCACATACTTACACATACTTACACATACTTACATGTCCTTACACGTACTTACACGCATGTACATGCACTTACATGCACTTGCACACACTTACATGTACTTACACGCACTTACACACACTTACATGCACTTACACACACTTACACTAACTTACGCACACTTATCCGCACTTCCACACACTTACACGCACTTACAAGCACTTACAGGCACTTACACACACTTACACGCACTTACATGTACTTACACGCAGTTATACGCAGTTACACATAGTTAAACACAGTTACACGTAATTACACGCAGTTACACGTACTTACACACACTTACGCACACTTACACATACTTACACGCACTTAGCCGTACTTATACGTGCTTACACATACTTATATGCACTTAGATACACTTACACGCACTTACACGTACGTATACGCACTTACACAAACTTACACACACTTACAAGCACATGCATCCACTTACACGCACTTACACATAGTTACATGCACTTACACATACTTACACATACTTACATGCACTTACACACACTTAAACACACGTACAGACACTTATACACATTTACACGCACTTGCGTACACTTACACGCACTTACAAGCAGTTACATGCACTTACACGCACTTACACGCACTTACACATACTTATACGTACTTATACGTACTTACATACATTTACACACACTTACACGCACTTACATGCACTTACACGCTCTTACACGCACTTACACGCACGCACTTACATGTACTTACACGCACTTACACGCACTTACACACACTTACACACACTTACACGCACTTACACACACTTATACGCATTTACACACACTTACACGCACCTACACGTACTTACACGTACGTACACGCACTTACATGCACTTACACGTACTTACACGCACTTACACATACTTACACGCACTTTCACGCACTTACATGTACTTATACAAACTTACATTCACTTACACGTACTTACATGCACTTACACACACTTACATACAATTACACACACTTACACGTACTTACACGTACTTACTGGCACTTACACGCACTTACACACACTTATACACACTTACACGCACTTACACGCACTTATACGCACTTACACGCACTAACATGCACTTACACGTACTTATACACACTTACATGCACTTACATGCACTTACACGCAGTTACACGCACTTACACACACTTACACGTACTTACATGCACTTATATGCACTTACATGCACTTACACGCACTTACACGTACTTACACGCACATAGAGGCACTTACACACACTTACACACACTTACACGCACTTACTTGCACTTACATGCATTTACACATACTTACACGCACTTACACACACTTACACGTACTTACATGCACTTACACACACTTACACGCACTTACATGTACTTATACGTACTTTCACATAGTTACATACACTTACACGCACTTACACGCACTTACACACACGTACACGCACTTACACGTACGCACTTACATGCACTTACACGCACCTACACACACTTACACACACTTACACACACTTACACGCACTAACACGCACTTATACGCACTTACACACACTTACACGCACTTACACGTACTAACACGTACGTACACGCACTTACACGCACTTACACGCACATACACGCACTTACACGCACTTAGACGCACTTACACATACTTATACACACTTACATGCACTTACACGTACTTACATGCACTTACACACACTTACATGCAATTACACACACTGACACGCACTAACACGCACTTACACGTACTTACTCAAACTTACACGTACTAACACATACTTACACACACTTACACGTACTTACACGCACTTATACACACTTACACACACTTACACGCACTTACACGTACTTACACGTACTTACACGCACTTATACACACTTACACACACTTACACGCACTTACACGTACTTACACGTACTTACACGCGCTTACACATACTTACACGCACTTACACGCACTTACACGCACTTACACGTACTTACACGTACTTACACCCACTTACATGTACTTACACGCAGTTACACATAGTGACATGCAGTTACACGTTGTAACACGCACTTACTCGCACTTACACGCACTTACACATACTTATACACACTTACACGCACTTACATGCACTTACACACACTTGAACGTACTTACACATAGTTACACGCACTTACGCACAGTTATACACACTTACACGCACTTACACGTACTTATACACACTTACACGTACTTACATGTACTTACACGCAGTTACACGCACTTACACACACTTACACATACTTTCATGCACTTATATGCACTTACATGCACTCACACGTAATTACACGCACTTACACGCACTTACACGCACTTACACGCTTCTTCAAGCACTTACACGCACTTACACACACTTACACGCACTTACACGTATTTACACGTAGTTACACGCACTTATACGCACTTACTTGCACTTGTAGCACTTACACCCACTTACACGCACTTACACGCACTTACACGCATTTACACATACTTACACGCACTTACACGTACTTACACGCACTTACACACATTTACACGCACTTACACGCACTTTGTGAGAGTGGGTGCTCTCCGGAGATTTAGCCTTGGTGTGTGGAGAGCACAGTCGCAGCGAAAAGATAGACTTGGAGATGTCTGGAAGCCATAGCTGGAAAATACAGGTTGATTAGATTGAATCGAGTATAGGGTATTTATACTGTTCGGCTGGCTAGCCCAGGCCTCAGCCTACTGCTTTCCTAGCTTGCTACAACAAGCTACTTGCACCTGTACTAGGTGTCCTACTTGCACCTGAACTCGGTGCCCTACTTGCACCTAGTGCCTTGTGCGAGAAGTCCCTGGCCGTCGATTGCCCAGATCGACGGTCCCTTCTATCTCTCAGCGAGCCACCTTGTTGGTCGCGTATGACTCTCCGCGGTGGGTGCAGTCGCCCTGTCGCGCATGCCACCGGTGGTACTACGACCGTCCCACAATCGGAATCAATGGAACTACTACCGCCCTTGACCGCGAGCGCTGTCGGGGCCGACCGTCAAAACATCCCCTCGGCGGGTAGCGTAACCGATACGCCACTCGCCGAGAGGGTGAAAGCCACCCTCGCGTGGCGTGTTCGGAATGCCACACGAAGGGCAAGCGAAATGCCCCCTTGGCAACGGCGTGCTCCTCACGTCGTCGCTCGCTCGCTCGCTCCTCCTCGCTCCTGTCAACCGCGAGCCGTCGGGGTCGATCCGGACCGCCCGACGAATATCCGCCCGGAATATCCGGAAAACAGAAAATACCCGCAACGCCCCCAAAACCCAGGTGAGACCCCGAGTATGCCAGAGAAAAGGGACACCTCGTTACATTCACCCCCCCCCCCCCCCCCCCCCCCC
>SZWC01000467.1:225412-240281 GCA_023375785.1 Penium margaritaceum
CAGTGTTGGTACCCAGACATGGAAGTTGGCCTCTGGCTCCCAAGAGTTGTGCTCCACCGGGTACCCCTTCGAATGCACCAGAAACTCACGCCGACGTCCCCTCTGACGGTCCGCCAGAATCTTCTCCACCTCAAACTCCTCACTTCCTTCAACCTGGACTGTAGGAGGTGGAGCTGTCCCGCGACCCTGGAAGAATATGTTGGGGTTGTGGTAAGCACGAAGCAGGGAGATGTGGAACACCGGATGGATGGTGTAGTGAGCGGGCAGCTCCCGCTTGGAGGAAGCGGTCGACCACTTCTCTATAATACGGAACGGACCCACCCATCGCCGTTTCAGCTTGGGACTCCCAACTCCCATCAGCTGCAGGTTAGCAGAGTTCAGCATCACCTGATCTCTCACTTGAAACTCCTCCGCAGAGCGATGTTTATCAGCCTGCCGCTTCTGTTGCTTCAGTGCCTTCAACAGCCATTGCCGCACCACGTCCCAAGTGGTGGCAAATCTTTCAGCAATCTGCTGCACAGCCTGAAGAGATGTTGCCGTAGCAAGGACGGCTGGACTCAGTGACTGGTGGCCATAGACCACCGCAAATGGTGACTTTCCTGTTGATGCTGACACCGCTGAGTTGTACGCAAACTCTGCCACTCCAAGCTTCTCCTCCCAACCCTCTCCATCCGGTGGGACCATGCTCCGCAGCAGCTGCTCCAATGTCTGGTTCGTGCGCTCTGTCTGCCCATTGCTCTATGAGTAGTATGCTGTGGTCAGTTGCACTCGCGTGCCCAGCTTCTCCATGATATCTCTCCAGAATCACGAAGTGAAGCGTGTATCCCGATCTGAGACCACCGACTGCGGCACTCCATGCAGCTTGATGACATGACTGAGGAGGAGTTGAGCTGTCCCAGCAGCTGTGATGCTCTTAGGACATGCGATGAAATGTGTCATCTTGGAAAACCGGTCCACCACCACCAACACCATGTTGTTGCCTTGCTGCGTCAGAGGCAACTCGCCGATGAAGTCGAGCGAGATGTCTGTCCATGGCCTCTGTGGTACAGGCAATGGCTGCAGCTCCCCTAGTGGCTTGGTCCTCCGCGCCTTGATGCGTTGGCACACATCGCAACTACTCACATATCTCTTGCAATCAGTTGCCATTGACGACCACCAGAATTGGCGTGCCAAGGCATTGAGCGTCTTGTCGAAGCCGAAGTGACCCGAGGAATGGGTGTCATGCGCCTCCTCCAGCAACAACTCCTTCAATGGCGCATAGTCCGGCACGACAATCATTCGCTCCTATCCCCTTTGCCAATACACTCCATCCCGTGTGGCGTCTTTCAGCGCACCACCCGTGAACTCACTGTCCACGCCATAGCCGTGCTTGAACAGGCTATGCATGACTGGAGATCCCATCAGCACTGAGATGGTATTGAGGCTCAAGTCCGGCCTCCGCGACAGAGGATCTGCCGGGTTCACCTTCCCAGGCTTGTACTGGATCTCGTAGTCAAAACTCCCTTCCAAGAACTCCATCCAGCGAGTTTGCCGGCGACTGAGATTCGGCTGCGTCTTCAGGTTCTTTAGTGCATAATAATCCTTGAAGACCACACAGCGCCGCGACTCGAGGTAGCACCTCCAGTGCTTGAACGCATGGATCAGCGCCAGCATCTCCTTCTCATGGATTGCGTAGTTCAGCTCTGCCCCTTGCAACTTGCGAGACGCATACACAATTGGCTGCGTCCCCTTTCCGTGATCCTGCATCAGCACCACCCCAATGGCATAGTCGCTTACGTCCGTCACCATGACGTACTCCTTGGATGAAGCCGGATGCACTAGAACCGGAGCATCACACATTGCAGCCTTGAGCTCCTCGAAGCTCTTCTGCTCCTGATCGTCCCATTCCCACTGGTGATCCTTCCTCAGCAGTTGAGTCAGCGGCGTACCCTTTTCTGCGTACCCCCGGATGAATTTCCGGTACTAGTTGACAAACCGCTGAAAGACCTGGATGTCACATACGCACTTTGGTGTCGGCCACTGCTTCATTGCTTCCACCTTCTTTGGGTCCATGCAGAGACCCTTGCCGCTCACGATGTGCCCAAGGAACTCCACCTCCCATTTCTCGAACTCGCACTTGGAGAGCTTAACAAACAGCTTTTCTTTCCGAAGAATTTCCAAGACCTGCCAAAGATGTTGCCGATGCTCTTCAAGAGTTCGGGAGTAGATGAGGATGTCGTCGAGGAACACCACCACGAACTAGTCCAAGTAAGGGTGGAAGATCCTGTTCATGAGGCTCATGAACGTTGCAGGAGCACTGGTCAACCCAAACGGCATCACGAGGTACTCGAAATGACCGTACCGCGTCCGAAATGCCATCTTCTCCACATCCTACTCCGCAATCCGGATCTGATGGTACCCCGAGCGCAAGTCAATCTTGCTGAAGAACTGCGCTTCCCTCAGCTGGTCAAACAGCTCCGCGACCCTTGGCAACGGGTACTGATTCTTGATGGTTACGTTGTTCAGTGCACGATAGTCCACGCACATCCGCAGCTGCCCTGTCCTTTTCTTCACAAAGAGGACCAGTACAGCGTAGGGTGACACCGACGGTCTGATGAACCCTTGCTCCGTCAGCTCCTCCAACTACTTCTTCAGCTCACCTAGCTCATTATCGCTCATGCGATAAGCAGGCCGCACCGTTGGAGTTGCTCCAGGAACAAGCTCAATTTTATGGTCGATGTCCCGCTTCGGTGGTAAATCTTTTGGCAGCTCAGCAGGAAACACGTCACTGTAGCTGTCCAACACTCCCTTGACGCCTTCCAACAGCTCTGCTACAGGTGCTTTCTGCTGCTCTCCCTCTTGTTGCTTTGTCTCCGCTGCCAACACTTCCACCTCTTCAGCTGCTACCTTTTGCCACACCGACACAAGGTACACTTGATCCCCCTTGCACTGACACCGCTTCAGCCGCACGTAACTGAACTGCAGCACCTTGCCTGCCATGGAGTCCTTCTCCTCTGCCCGCAATGGCAAAACAATTTGCTCTCCGCATTTCTTCACTTTCACCTGGCTGCGCACCCAATCCACAGCAGGATTCCACCGGTGCAGCCAATCACGCCCTAAAATGGCGTCGTAAGTGTCAATCGGGCACATGCGAAAGTTCACCTCGCACGACAGCTTGCCCAGATGGATCCAAGCAAGCTCGTCGCTGAAGAATGAATGTGACGAGCCGCAATCCAGCAATGCTTTTATCTGCCGGCGAGTCTGGTGCCCCTCGCCGTCCGCAGAACCAGCCGATAAAATTTAGGCTTTCAGGAGGATCCCCGGAATGCTCCCGCTTCCTTCGTTCCGCAACAATACACTCGGCAGCTCCCTAGTTGTCAAAGGACTTTCGGGACTGGTGTTTGCTGATGCGGACGAAGCTTTCCCAGTAGATGGCCGTCCGCCACTCACTGCTGGTTGCCGTTTCCCTGTTGCTTCTTCTTGCAGTCCTTCTTGTGGTGCCCAGGCTTCCCGCAGATCCAACAGTTCCCAACACGTGGCTTGCTCTGCTGCTGGCCTCCTTGCACTTCGTCGATCTCCATGGGGTCGGTTTGTTGGTGCTGCGCTCGACGCTGAAAATTCTCTTGCTTTTCACGGAAACCCCCTTGATGGTAGCGTAGCGCGTCAACGCGCTCAGCAGTGGCCACCATCGCCTGGAACTCCGTGATTTCACTAAGTGTCAGCGTGCGCTGAACTTCTACCTTCAAGCGATCATGGTGCTTGTCTGCCATCTCTGGCTCGCTCATGTCATCAATCTCCGAGCACAACGCCAAGAAACGGCGTGTGTACTCTGCACCGAGCCGATCTGCTTCAGCTGCTTCAGCTTGTTGCGTGCGACCATGGAGGCATTCAGGAGATCAATCGATCTCTGATGGCTTGCTCGAACTGCTCCCATGTCGTCGGCACACGAGTTTCAGCTTGCACAACGCCTGGTTGCCACAACACGGCATGTTGTACAGCTGCGTTCCCACCTCCACCTCGAGTGGCCAGCATATTCAGCTGCCTCCACCACTCCAATGTTGCTCCACGTAGCAGTGTCACCGCGAATGACACACGCACAGCATCGTCCTCTGGAGGGTGACCCAGAGCCCCAAAGTAGCTGTTCATCGTGAACAACCAGGTCCGTACACTCGCACCCTTGACAGAGGGATTGAACGCTTCTGGAGCCTTTGACTTTGGTCTCGGCGGACTCCTTGACCGGGCCGCCCGAACCTGTCCAGCGTCAGTCCCATCCCGTAGGTCAGCCATCTGTCGATTGAGCTGCTCGTTCTCCAGCTTGAGGACTCCAAGCTGCTCTACAATCTGCTACAAGGCCTGCTCCATGGCTCTGGATGGTTTTCTGCCACTGGAGATCCTTCGAAAAAAATTGGCAGCATTTCGGCCGCAATCAAAAAAAATTCCAGCAGCAATTCGGCAGGCCGGGATGAGAATCTGACGTCTTCAAAGTGCGTGGGAGTCACCTGTCGTCTCCCGCGCGCGCACGGTAGGCCACGTGGACGCTCTGGAAATGTAGGAAATTTTCCATAGGTTGGCTCGTGCGTTGGCTTCGAAGTCTGGTCCAGCAATCTCCCTCTGGATCAGCCTCGACAATGTCCGGCGTAGTCCGTGCCTTCGCTCCTCGAAGTTGGCTGAGCTCCGGCAGCGCTTCCGCCCAACACGTGGCTCTGGCTCTGATACCAGATGTGAGAGTGGGTGATCTCTGGAGATTTAGCCTTGGTGTGTGGAGAGCACAGTCGCAGCAAACAGATAGACTTGGAGATGTCTAGAAGCCAGAGCTGGAAAATACAGGTTAATTAGATTGAACTGAGTACAGGGTATTTATTCTGTCCGAATGGCTAGCCCAGGCCTCAGCCTATTGCTTTCCTAGCTTGCTACAACAAGCTACTTGCACCTGTACTAGGTGTCCTACTTGCACGTGAACTCGGTGCCCTACTTGCACCTAGTGCCTTGTGCGAGAAGTCCCTGGCCGTTGACCGCCCAGATCGACGGTCCCTTCTGTCTCTAGGTGAGCCGCCTTGTTGGTCGCGTATGACTCTCGGTGGTGGGTCCGGTCACCCTGTCGCGCACGCCATCGGTGGTACTGCGACTGTCCCATGGTCGCAGTCAACGGAACTGCTACCGCCGTTGACCGCGCGCACTGTCGGGGCCGACCGTCAAAACATCCCCTCGCCGGGGATCATAACCGATACGCTACTCGCCGAGAGGTTGAAAGCCACCCTCGCGTGACGTGTTCGGAATGCCACACGAAGGACGAGCGAAATGCCCCCTTGGCAACGGCGTGCTCCTCATGTTGTCGCTAGCTCTCTCCTCACGCCGTAGCTCGCTCGCTCACTCCTCCTTGGTCCTGTCAACCACGAGCCGTCGGGGTCAAGCAGGACCGCCCGACGAATATCCACCCGGAATATCCAGAAAACGGAAAACACCCGCAATGCTCCCAAACCCCACGTGAGACCCCGAGTATGCCAGAAAAAAGGGACACCTCGTTACACACTTACACAAACTTACACGCACTTACACGCACTTACACGCACTTACACCCAGTTATACGCAGTTATACGTAGTTACACACACTTACACGCACTAACACACACTTACACACATTTACACGTACTTACGCGCACTTACACGCACTTACACATACTTACACGCACTTATACACACTTACGCGTACTTATACGTACTTATACACACTTACGCGTACTTACATGAATTTATACGCACTTATACGCACTTATACGCACTTACATGTACTTACACGCACTTACATGGACTTACACGTACTTACATGCACTTACACGCACTTACACACACTTATATGCAATTACATGCACTTACACGCACTTACACACACTTACACGCACTTACACGCACTTGTATGCACTTATACGCACTTACACGTACTTGCATACTTACACGCACTTACACACACATACGCGTACTTACGTGTACTTACACGTACTTATACGTACTTATACGCACTTACACGTACTTACACGCACTTACACGCACTTACACGCACTTACACGCACTAACATGCATTTACACATACTTATACGCAATTATACACACTTATACATACTTACATGCATTTACACGCACTTACACACACTTACACGCACTTACACACACTTACACGCACTTGCACGCACTTGCACGCACTTGCACATACTTAAACGCACTTACACATACTTGCACACACTTACACACACGTACACATACTAATACGCACTTATACGTACTTACACGCACTTACACACACTTACACACACTTACACGTACTTAAACGTACTTATACGCACTTACAAGCACTTATACGTACTTACACGCAATAAGACGCAGATACACACAGTTACACATACTTACACACACTTATACGCACTTACACACAATTATACGTACCTACACACACTTACACATACTTCACGCACTTACACCCACTTACACGCACTTACACGCACTTACACGCACTTACACATACTTACACGTACTTACACAAACTTACAAGCACTTACACGTACTTACACGCACTTACACATACTTACACGCACTTACACGCACTTACACACACTTACACGTACTTATACGTACTTACGCGTACTTACATGCAATTACATGCACTTACATGCTGTTACACGCAGTTACACACAGTTACACGCACTTACACACACTTACACGCACTTACACGCACTTACACGCACTTACTGACACTTATACGTACTTACACGTACCTGCACGTAGTTACACACACTTACACGAACTTACACACACTTACACACACTCACATGCACGTACACACACTTACACACACTTACACACACTTTTACACACTTACACACACTTACACACACTTACACGCACTTACACACACTTACACACAGTTATACATAGTTATACACAATTACATGTAGATACACACAGTTACACATACATACACATACTTACATGCAGTTACACGCACTTACATGCACTTACACACACTTACACACACTTACACACACTTACACGCACTTACACATACTTACACGTACTTAAACGCACTTACACGCACTTACACGCACTTACACGCACTTACATGTACTTACACGTACTTGCACGCACTTGCACATACTTACACGCACTTACACGCATTTACACGTACTTATACGCACTGACACACATTTACACGCACGTATACGCAATTTCACGTACTTACACGCACTTACACGCACTTACACGCACTTACATGCACTTATACGCACTTACACGTACTTACACGCACGCACTTACATGCACTTACACGCACTTACACACACTTACACACACTTACACGCATAAATACACACTTATGCACACGTACACGCACTTACATGCATTTATATGCTTTTAAACGCAATTACACGCACTTACACGCACTTACATGCACTTACACGCACTTACACACACTTATATGCTCTTACACGCACTTACATGTACTTGCACACACTTGTACGCACTTGTGCGCACTTATACGCACTTACACTTACTTACACACACTTACACGTACTTACACGTACTTATACGCACTTACACGAACGTACGCGCACTTAAATGCACTTACGTGCACTATTGTGCACTTACGCACACTTACACACACTTACACGCACTTATCTGCACTTACACGCACTTACACGCACTTCCACGTAGTTACACGTACTTAAACATACTTACACGTACTTACACGCACTTCCACGCAGTTACACATACTTATATGCACTTATACACACTTACACGCACTTACACGTACTTCCACGTAGTTACTGGTACTTATACGCACTTACACACACTTACACGTACCTACACACACACTTACATGTACGTATACACACTTAAACGCACTTCCACGCACTTACACACACTTACACGTATTTACACATACTTGCACGCACTTCCACACACTTATACACACTTACACGCACTTACATGCACTTACACACACTTACACGCACTTACACACACTTATACGCACTTACACACACTTACACACACTTACACATACTTACCCATACTTACACGCACTTACACGCACTTACACACACTTACATGCACTTACGCGCAGTTATACGCAGTTACACGTAGTTACATGCACTTACGCGCACTTACATGCACTTACACATACTTACACGTACTTACACGTACTTATACGCACTTACACACACTTCCACGCAATTACACATACTTACACGTACTTACACACACTTACACGCACTTACGCGCACTTACACGCACTTACACGTACTTACACGCACTTACACGTACTTACACGCACTTACACGTACTTACACGCACTTACACGTACTTACACGCACTTACACGTACTTACACGCACTTACACGTACTTACACGCACTTACACGTACTTACACGCACTTACACGTACTTACACGCACTTACACGTACTTACACGCACTTACACGTACTTACACGCACTTACACGTACTTACACGCACTTACACGTACTTACACGCACTTACACGTACTTACACGCACTTACACGTACTTACACGCACTTACACGTACTTACACGCACTTACACGTACTTACACGCACTTACACGTACTTACACGCACTTACACGTACTTACACGCACTTACACGTACTTACACGCACTTACACGTACTTACACGCACTTACACGCACTTACACGCACCTACACACACTTACACGCACTTACACGCACCTACACACACTTACACGCACTTACACGCACTTACACGCACTTACATGCACTTACACGTACTTACACGCACTTACGCATACTTACGCACACTTACAGGTACTTACACACACTTACACGCAGTAACACGTACTTATACGCACTAACACGCACTTACACGCACTAACACGCACCTACACGCACTTACACGTTCTTACACACATTTACACGCACTTATACACAATTGCTTGTACTTACACATACTTACATGCACTTATACGCTCTTACACACACTTACACATACTTGCACACACTTGCACACACTTGCATGTACTGACACGCACTTACAAGCACTTACACACACTTACACGCACTTATACGCACTTGTACGCACTTGCAAGCACTTACACGCACTCACATGTACTCACAGACATTTACACGCACTTACACACACTTACACGCACTTACACACACTTACACGCAGTCACACAAAAATACACACAGTTATACACACTTACACACACTTACATGCACATACACACAGTTACACACACTTACACGCACTTACACGTACTTACACATACTCACACGCACTTACACGCACTTACACGCACTTAAATGCACTTACACACACTTACACGTACTTACTCGCACTTACACACACTTACACGCACTTACACGTACTTACATGCACTTACACGCACTTACACGCACTTACATGCAATTACACACACTTACATGTAGTTTCACGCACTTACACGCACTTACACGCACTTACACGTACTTACATGCACTTACACGCACTTACACGCATGCACTTACACGCATGCACTTACACGCACTTACACGCACTGACACGCACTTACACACACTTACATGCACTTACACGCACTTACACGCACTTACACGTACTTACACACACTTACGCGCCCTTACACTTACTTACATGCACTTACGCGCACTTACACACAATTACATGCACTTACACGCACTTACATGCACTTACACACACTTACACGTACTTACACGTACATACACACACTTACACGTACTTACACGTACGCACTTACCCGCACGCACCTACACGCACTTACACGCACTTACACGCACTTACACACACTAACACACACTTACACGCAGTTACACATACTTATGCACACGTACACGTACTTACATGCATTTATATGCACTTACACGTAATTACACACACTTACACGCACTTACATGCACTTACACGTACTTACACACACTTATATGTACTTACATGCACTTACATGCACTTGCACGTACTTGCACGCACTTGCGTACACTTACACGCACTTACACTTACTTACACACACTTACACACACTTACACGTACTTACACACACTTACACGAACTTATGCACAATTACGTGCACTTACGTGTACTTACGCGCTTTTACACGCACTTACATGCACTTGCATGTACTTACACGCACTTACACACAATTACACGCACTTACACGCACTTACACACACTTACACGCACTTACACGTACTTCCATGTACTTACACGTACTTACACGTACTTACACACACTTTCGCACACTTACACGTACTTTCACGCACTTATACACACTTATACGCACTTACACATACTTACACGCACTTCCACACACACTTACACACACTTACACGCACTTACATGCACTTACACGTACTTACACACACTTACACGAACTTACACGTACTTACACGCACTTACACGCACTTACATGCACTTACACGTACTTACAAGCACTTGCACGCACTTACACGCACTTACACACAGTTACATGTACTTACACGCAGTTATACACAGTTACACGTAGTTTCACACACCTACATGCACTTACACGTACTTACATGCACTTACGCGTACTTACACGTACGTATACGCACTTACACACACTTACACATACTTACACACACTTACACGCACTTACACTCACTTACACGCACTTACGCGCACTTACACACACTTGCACATACCTACACGCACTTACACGTAATTACACGCACTTACACGCACTTACACGCACTTACACGCACTTACATGTACTTACACGCACTTACATGTACTTACACGTACTTACACGTACTTACATGCACTTACACGCACATACACGCACTTACATGTACTTACACGTACTTACATGCACTTACGCGTATTTATGTGAACTTTCACACACTTACACACACTTACACGCAGTTACATGTACTTACACGTACTTACACATACTTACACGCACTTACATGCACTTACACGTACTTACACGCATTTACACACACTTATACACAATTACATGCACTTACACGCACTTACACACACTTATACGCACTTACATGCACTTACACGCTCTTACACGCACTTACATGCAGTTGCACACACTTGCACGTACTTGCATGCACTTACACACACTTACATGCACTTACACACACTTACACACACTTATACGCTCTTATACGCATTTACAAGCACTTACACACACGCACTATACGCACTTACATGCACTTATACGTAATTACACGCACTTACATACAGTTATATGTAGTTCCACGCAGTTACACGCACTTACACGTACTTACACACACTTACACGTACTTACATGCACTTACACATACTTACACGTACTTACACACACTTACACGCAGTTACACGTACTTACACACACTTACACACACTTACACATACTTACACACACTTATACACACTTACACACACATACACGCACTTACACACACTTACACGCACTAACACGCACTTACTCGCACTTACACGTAGTTACACACGGATACACGTACTTACACGCAGTTACACGCACTTACATGCACTTACACACACTTGCACGCACTTACACGTACTTACACACATTTACACGCACTTACACGCACTTGCACACACTTCCACGCACTTGCATACACTTACACACACTTACACGTACTTACACGTACTTACACGCACTTACACGCATTTACAGGCACTTGCAAATAATTACACGCACTTACACGCACTTATACGTACTTACACGCAATTACACACACTTACATGCACTCACACGCACTTACACGCACGCACTTACACGCACGCACTTACACACACTTACACACACTTACACATACTTACACACACTTACACGCCCTTACACACATTTACATGCACTTACACGCACTTACACATACTTATACGCATTTATACGCACTTACACACAATTAAACGCACTTACACATACTTACACACACTTACACGCACTTACACACACTTATACACTTTTTTATGCACTTACACAAACTTGCACGCACTTGCACACACTTGCACGTACTTACACGCATTTACACTTTCTTACACACAGTTACACGCACTTACACGCACTTACACGCACTTACACGCACTTACACGCACTTACGCGCACTTATGCACACTTACGCGCACTTATGCACACTTACATGCACTTATACGCACTTACATGCACTTATACGTACATATATGTACATACACGCACTTACACAGACTTACACATACTTACACGCACTTACTCGTACTTACACGCACTTACACGCACTTACACACACTTACACGTACTTATACGCACTTACACACAGTTACACATACTTACACACACTTACATACACTTACACACACTTGCACGTACTTACACGCACTTAAACGCACTTATGCACACTTACACGCACTTACACAAACTTACACACACTTACACGTACTTACACGCACTTATACGCACTTACACGTGCTTACACACACTTACACACACTTACACGCACTTACACGCAGTTACACATACTTACACGTACTTACTTGCAGTTAAATACACTTATATGCACTTACATGCACTTACATGCATTTACACGCACTTACACGTACTTACACAAACTTATCCCACTTCTCTGGCACACCTCACGCACTTACACGCACTCTGGTAAAACTCTGGCACAACTCTGCCACGTACTTACACACACTTATACGCACTTACACGCTGTTATACGTACTTATACACACTTATACGCACTTACACGTGTGTACATGCACTTACACTTACTTACATGCACTTACACACACTTACACACACTTATACGCACTTACACGCACTTACACGCACTTACATACACTTACACGAACTTATACGCAGTTACACGTAGTTATACGCACTTACACACACTTACACGCACTTACGCGTACTTACACGCACTTACACGTACTTACACATACGTATACCCACTTACACGTACTTACACATACTTACACGCACTTACACGTACTTACACGTACTTACACGTACTTACATGCACTTACACCCACTTACACGCACTTACATGCAGTTACACACAGTTACACGCAGTTACACACACTTACATGGAGTTATACACAGTTACATACAGTTACACATACTTATACGCACTTATACACACTTACACGTACTTACACGCACTTATACGCACTTACACACACTTACACACACTTTCACGTACTTACACGTACTTACAAGCACTTACACGCACTTACACGCACTTACACGTGCTTACACGTACTTACATATAGTTACACGTAGTTACACACACTTACACGTACTTACATGCACTTATACACTCTTACATGTACGTACATGCACTTACACACACTTACACGCACTCACACGTACTTACACACACTTACACACACTCGAATCCTACTTGAGCGAGTTCACCGCACTCGTGGAGGAAGCCGAAAGCTTCACCGAGGGCGATGGGACTCAGACGTTCAAGTACCCGGAGTGCATGCTGCTGGAGTACTTGCGTGATGGTCTCGCCAACGAGAAGCTGAAGGACAAGACCACCACGACAGCCATCGGCCAAGCTTGGACAAGCTAGAGGGCGTTGCGCGACTACATGAGCGAAGTGTATTCGGCGAACCCGAAGCACTACTCTGATACACGGCCGAACGCGCGTGCACAGCATGGTCGCGACATGCGCGTGGACGCTGTAGGGGCTGGTGGGTCAGCTGGACAGCGAGGCGGGGCCAAGGGCAAGCAGCCTACAAACCCTCCAACCAAGAAGGCTGGTGGGCGCAAGGGCCCCAATAACAAGCGCAGCCGCGAGAATGACGAGTTGTAGGCGGCGCGTGAGCGTCGCAACGCAGCCTTCCGCGAAGGGCTCTGCCAAAACTACATGGAGCCGGGCCACTTTAGGGCTCAGTGCCCTGAGGCTGCTGGTGGTGGACAAGACGCCGCGGCGTTAGCTGCAGCAGCAACACCACGTGGGGATGGTGCAGCAGGAGGCCGCGGACAAGGCCATGGACAGGGTCGCGGTTGCGGCAATGGGCCCGGCCGTGGTAACGGACAGGGCCATGGGGCGGGTTTTCCCCACCCCTGAGTGACGTCAGTGGGGACCACTCAGGGGTAAAACTGGATCACGAGTGTGGGTTCATGTTTTCAGATGAGGATGTTAAACAATATGAGTTTTTGACGAGTTCAAATTTCTTTGTTGTTTTCTCCCCTCTCATTGAACCTCATTCTGCACTTGCTGATCGACATTGCCCACTAAATCTTGCATCACCAGACGAGATGCATGACCGAACTTGCTTAGTGGTGGCGACACCAACCACTGTGCAAGAGTTGTGTAACACAGTGATTGAAGCAAACGCCCTCAAAGCAATGAGTTCAATCACATTCGCAGTACCCTTAGTCAACGATTTCGACCCAGTGAAATTTAAAGACTGGAAGGTGCTGGCCGAATTCACACGTGCCCACACGATGTGGACTCGAGTGGGTGAATCATGGGAGTTGTGACACCCATCGTACAGATTCCGTGTTTATCACAAACTTGGCTTACCGTCGTTGAGTCTGTTCACTCGGAAGAGTGGAGGAAACATGACGATGCAGTTCAAAGGACACCTAGCTGGTGCTCCCGTGAACGTACTTGCTGACACTGGAGGGGACAACTCTTTTGTTAGCCTTGGCTTTACCCGACAGGTTGGCCTGAAGTACGAGCCATCGAATGGCGCAGTTATTGTCGGTGACAACCGTACGGTACCCGTGATCGGTACTTGTAAAGCAAAAATTTGTATTCAAGGGTACACACAGAGTGTCACGTTGAAGGTACTCAACCTTCTTGACCCGTTTGACGTGGTGCTAGGCGATCCCTGGCTCCATGACAACAAGGCTCTAATGTGCTTTGAATCAAAGCG
>SZWC01000467.1:253481-273639 GCA_023375785.1 Penium margaritaceum
CTCTCTCTCTCTCTCTCTCTCTCTCTCTCTCTCTCTCTCTCTCTCTCTCTCTCTCTCTCTCTCTCTCTCTCTCTCTCTCTCTCTCTCTCTCTCTCTCTCTCTCTCTCTCTCTCTCTCTCTCTCTCTCTCTCTCTCTCTCTCTCTCTCTCTCTCTTTCTCTCCCCTATCTCCCCGTTTCTCCGTACTCTCGCTCCCTCTCTCTCCGCTTCCTCCTCTTCCTCTCTTGCTCCTCACTCTCTCTCTCCCACCATCCCTTCCTTCTTTCCTCTCTCTTTCCCCTTTCTCGTTCCCTTGCTTTCTCTCGCTCCTCTCTCCTTTTGGTCTCCTTCCGTTGCTTCTGCCCTCCCCTCGCACCTATGTTGTTGTCTCTCTTCTCATCTGTTGTTGCTGTCCACGCATTGTTCCTCCGTCTTTTGTGCTTGGTCGCATCTCGTTGTTTTCCTATGTTTCGCGGCCCCTCGGCGCCGCTCCTATCGCCCCACCTGGCGTCCCTGCACCCCTTGATGCTGCTGCTCCTCCTCTCACTATGGATGCCATTGTCGCCTTGAGTGGCTACGTTCTTGTGGAGGGTGTCCTCGGTGGTCCTCCGCCCGCCGGTATGTCCGTCTTGTTTGACTACATCGCCACCCCTGCCTCTTCCCCGCTGTCCACTCCTCTTTTCTCATTGCTCCCTTCGTCAAAGGGCATGTCTCCTTGCACGACTACCTATTGCCTTGTCTCCAGCACTGAGCATGTCCTCTCTCCGTCCTGAGTTGTTGACGTGGCTGCCACTGATCACATGTACCCTGTCCGTGAGCTCTTCATGTCGTTCAGTCCTATATTTGTCATCACGGCCGTTTTCACTGGCGATGGTGCACCCCTGCCTGTCCTTGGTGTTGGCACTGTCTGCTTCACGTCCCCTGCCGGTGACTTGTCCTCTCGGTGGCGGCTAAGTTTCAACCCGACACTTAGCTCCCCCATCTTCCCCTCCGACCTCCATATTAAACAATAACCTTGCACCAGTCTTCTGCACATCTCAGCTGCATTAGAATTTGAATACCTCAAGATAGTGACTATGAAAGGGCCGACAACAAGCAGCGATGAACCGGCAGATAATTTGGTAATGGAGGATCACAAGGAATTCACGATGCTGTAAAGGTGATCCAGGCTACAGCAGTGCCAAGCTTTGCAATAAATGGCATACCTTTTGTGACTTGGATGGCCAATCTGGTTACGGACCCCTCAGCTCGGCGATCCCCTTGCTCGTGACAGCGATAGGTGGCATGATGGGAGGAGGAAATGGCACACGTGTTTGAATTAATGAGGACATCTACTAGAATATTTCACGCCTCAAGCACCTCAATAACCATATTGTCTAACAAGTCACCGTGGCAATGGAGGAGCTACAAAATGCACGTGCACAGAAACTACTAATCATTGAGAGTAACAACCAACTCTCGAGTGAATCCCAAATCTGGCTAGCAGTCCCCAAGTCATTCAATCATGCAAGCTTGAACTTGACTGACAGTTCAGATGTGGCTCATGGGTTCCGCCATTGTTGGGGTCAACAAAGATAGGGATAAGGTTGAGTTGGTGGTCCGATGAAAAGGACATCGAACGGTAGAAGGAGACCACAAGAGCCCAATGAATGGATCTCACCGCTTTCACATCGTCAACTACACGTGTTCTACCTATCAAGTGGATCAATCCGACGTGGCAAGACTCCCCAACTCCGTCAGAAAACTGGAATAGCTTCACCGACATTGTCGTCACATATTTTTGAGAGCTCAACAAGAAGTACAACGTATAGTTTAAGCTAAAACACCTATGTTTGTAATCCAATGTAGCAGAGTACGCATAGCGTTTTTGCAAAATTATCACCGGTAGCGACATCGCCCCAAAAAAAGTTGTATTTTCACTCAGAAATAGCCTCAAGAAAGATTCTAGGATCCGATACAACATTCAAAATCCAAGACAACCTTCCACATATGATCACAGCAGCTGAACAAATCAATATCACTGACTGCAATGCCCGGATGGAAGAATCCAACAGCTGGTGACTCTAAACCACAATTCTCATCATGGCCAAGGGAAATCCCAGATGGGGGAGTCTTTTTCTGATGGAAATTGGCGTAATTGATCAGCATGACCAATTGTGTTGGACCTTTGGGAAAAAATAATATCGCGAGCGTTTGCAAGAAATGACAATAACAACCTCAAAAGGAAAGGAGGTCGCATAAAAGGTCATCGGAGTCAAGAAACGGCAGAGGGCAAGAGTAGAAGACGACGGTCCTATCCGGTCAATCTACACCAAGCGGTCGACCATCTGAATGGCTCTCAATTCCATAGACGAGGGCTCTCAAGTAAGAAAACTTTGACAAGGGGTACAAGGATGGCCAATCCGCGATGCTACTATGAGTGCAGCTGTGGGCTTGCAATGTAAAATAATGCCTACATTGTTGGATGGAGGAGTTCCTCATAGTTTTACAGGTAATGAGATGGTTAAGGATCTGACCCTGCAGATCAAACCAAGGATATAGGAAGTACAATATCCAATATAAGACTATGGATCCACTGACTTTGCGAACCACTCTGACTACACATTGGGGACCTGCAAGGTGTAACAGTTTGCAGGATTTGCCCCATGTGTGGCCAAAATTTCGTCCTTAAAAGATTTCTTCTAGACCAGAATAAATGGAAAGTTGATTCGTCTAGCGGAGAGATTTACATCGACATTAATGGACGAAAGTGACACTTGTCTCTGATTGAGCGACCCGCAATCCAGAGGTGGCTAGAGGAAACAATGGAGGAGATCACGGAGGGATTTTCAGGAGCAGTAACCCAACACAGGACACCGATATCTTTGGAATTATCTAAGTGGTACCTGCGACATGGAGCTCCGGCTTGACTGGTTCATGTGGAGCCAGGGGAAGAGAGGGAGGTAGCAGCAGAAGAAATGACAAAAAAAGCCTCGTCGGCCTTGACACCTCAAAGTGTTTATGGGCTTCCACAACTACTACCATCTGTTTTTTTTTTTAAAGGATAATGCCAGACTGTAAGCTCTTCTCTCTGATCACACTTAGAAAACCACCTAGTGGAGTTAGGGAGAAAATACACACGATGCATTCAACTCTTTAAAAAACAATTTGACCTCGGCTCCAGCCTTACAATTTGTACATCCAATGATGGACTACATCACGACCACCAAGATGTTGATTGAGACAACATTGGTAGATAAAAGTAGGTCCCATATACGTGAAGAAAGTTACACGGACCGATGCTCAATGACACAGTGCACAAATTACGTACAATGTGTTTCAATGCCATGAGTCAAGGCAAAGCGAATCCCGGTTTTGCTTCAACCACTGCCACTACCCATAGAACAATGGCTGGATATCTCCATGGGCATCATGAGGGGTTTTTCTGTCACATATGAGGGGTTTGACACAATGATCAAGGTGGTTGACTGTTTCTTGAAGATGATTCTGTTCATTGCAACAGAAACAACAGTCACTGCCAACAAAATAGCGTGGTTGTTCCTTAACAATGTTGTCCAACTAAACAAAGTAACGTCCTTCAACAAAAGAGATGGCAGATTTTAGCGGGAGTTTATGATTTGTGATTGCAGCCGGATCCAACTGTCGATGGTCTTCCATCCTCAGACTGAATGTGCACACCAATTGGACGCAAACAACTGTTCCAAAGGTTGTGCGATCCAGATCACACTGATTGGACGGCCAAGTTTCCCACCACCAAGCTCGCATTCAACTCCTCAACCTACCCAACAACAGACAATGTTCCCTTCCAATTGCTAATCACAACTGCTTGCAGTTCTGGTAAGTTGACAGAGTTTGAGAAGAAAACCATTAGTTGACATTTATTGGCAAGACTTCCAAAGCATCCAGGAAAAAACTCATTCGATTCTCACAAAGTCCCAAGCAGTATTGAAGCAAGCGGCTGCCAAGCATCGGACCAATAATGAGTTCAACATTGGTGATTGCATCGTACTCAGCTCCACAAACATCAAATTGCAAGGACAAGACTCCAACGCTCAAACCTAAGTGGTTGAGGAAGTTTACGATAAAAACAATCCATAAACCTTTCATCACAAAGCCCCGGATAAGTAACAACATGGCTCTCCGTCCAGTGTTCCACATTTTAGCAACTTAAACTCTACTGAGACCCAAGCGAGCACTTCCGTGGCTGAGACGTACCTCTGCTACCACCCATCCAAGAAAAGGAAGAAAGGAGTACACAGTCAAAGAATTTCTTGGACGTTGCCTATGAAGAAAAGTGCCAAATTCTACCATCAAGCAACAGGACTACAACATTTTACAGAACATTAGGGAGTCCTACAACAAGTTATGGGACGTCAATAACATGTTGACGGCTGTTTTAGCCGACGTCAGCCTACATCTTGCAATGCACTGGGATGTTACAGCTAACAGGAGGAAGTGTTACCTCCTTGACGTACACTAGTGTCTAAAATCTGTTTATAGGAATTTTTATCCTTACAATTATGGCCCACTACACGTTGACATCCGTTGACATCCATCAAGTTTATGCGCTGATTGGCCGATATATTTTTTCCCAACTGTCCCAACCTCCAATCATCCATTATAGAAGGTTCTGAAAGTTCCTCCATTTTCCAAATGTTTCCACATAATTATTGTGATTTTTATTGACCTTTTGATTCTATTAAATGAACTTTTCAACGTCACTGGACTTTTGAAGAGCAACCTCCCAATATTCTTGAAGCTCCTCAACTTCTTCACAATGTTTCTTGGAGCAGCCTCTCATGATGCGACATCGCACGGCCCACTTGTTCCCAAGACACCAAATGTGTTGTATTCTTGTTTCATATATGCACTCGACATTTACAACACCTGTCATCGAAGTACACTTAGTTCTGAATAAATATCATTTAAATTTCCTAAGTCCTTGTTTTTTCTTTTTCTCCAAAACTTCTACCTGTACTCTATAAACATTATGCCCGGCGTAACAATGGGGACAGATGGCAAAATATCCCTGGCTGATTGGCATAAAATTCCAAAGGCCATCATGTGGTGGGCCACAAATGTAACATAATAAATGCACAAAAACCAATTTTTGGGACTCATGTATGTGAGGGATGTAAGTTATGGTCATCCATAACTTACAAAGGACATCCTGTGGCCGCAACTGATGGGAGCGGGAGGATCTCCAAGACACCAAAACAAGCCCATGGATTGATATCTGACCCCCAAACAGATTACAGCTTGTATATGTGTAGTATTTTGATGTAGACTTTACTATGGGATTTCTTCTTCTTACTGCCAGGAGGGAGTTGTACTAATCTCAATGAGGCATTGGTGAGGCGTTCTTGCAGGAGGTGGAGGATGGTTGCAATGATGGTTGGAGTGGGGTTGTGTTTCGGTTGTACCCATCTCCCTTCCCAGAGATCATGTAAGGTGCTAGCTCGTGTGATTTCCCGTATTGTCCATTCGCTGATCGGAGTGGTAGCTCCTTTAAGGATGTTGGGTAGTGTGGTGGGATTTGAGGGACGAAGGTGGTGAAAAGGATGTGGAGGCTTTTGGCGTTTAGTTGGACATCGTGGAATTGTGTAACATAGTGTTCAATCGTTTCTGTTTTGGTGTAGCGTGGGCATAGTCGGGAAGAAGGGGGAGGAGGAATCAGAATCTGTGGTTTACTTGTTTTAATTTGATGGATTTGTAGATGACGTGTAGCATGAAGTCTTGTGGTCGAAGGTGAAGAGGAGTGTTGATGAGGCTGTCATGGGCGTAGTGTCATTGGAAAACGGTGCTGGGGTATTTCTCCTCCTAGTTTGTCTTATGTGTCACAGACGAGTTCTCATGTTTGAGGAGATTTTCCTAGAGATATTGGAGGGATGGGTTTCCAATTTTGCTTATGTGACTAGGGGTCCCTGGTTGTTGTGGTGTACCAAGAAAGATCCTTGTTTGTTGTACATTGGTGTGCAGTATACACCAAAGAAGGGTCGGGGTTGTGCCTATGTGAGGTGGCGGAGATGGCCTGTGATAAGATAGAATTGTAGGGGGTATCCCCAAGTTTCTGGGCCTCATTGGCGTATCTTAGAAATGATGCTGGTTGAAAGACAGGTGAGTGATGTATGGGGTGTACTTGAAGATGTCTACGACTAGATGTTGGTTTGTGATTGTGAAGGTGATGTCCAATGTCCTTGAACACCCTCTCTTGGCTCAGGATGGATGGCTTTCCATGTGTCTGTGAGAGGACTTGAGGGTCAAAAGGGTGCCTTACTTGTATCTCAAAGGCAAATATGAAGCGTTTCCATGGGAGGATGTCAAAGGGTTCGTGGTTTTTTTTTGGAGGTGTCTGTTGTAAGCCACGTATCCCAAAGACATATCTGCCCGTGTGAGGTTCAAGGGAAGGATTGTGGGGTTTGTTTCTAGGAAATATGAGATGTATTGTCGCCATCGTGCGCTTAAATGGAGGGAGAAAATGTTGAGGATTGATGGGTGGAATAGGAAGAAGCGTCTTTTTTTGGAGCTGGATATCTAACACTGCTTGTTTTTATTTATCTTTTAGAGGCTTCAGGTAGTCATAGATCCACTTTGCACCTTGTGTTTGGGTGTGAAGGCCACTTCACCACTAAGCCGTGGTCACCTCGTGGGAAAATGATAACTTTGTGCATGTAAAGCGGACTATCTTTTTTGGGGTCTGTGGGGACTTTGTAGGATGGCGGGAATTGTATGAGAGCATTGGTTGGGGAGTTGAGATGTTCCAGTAGGAGGGAGAGTGGACAGTTATTAAAGGAATTTAGGGTAAAGGTGAGATTTATGGAGGTCACTTTTGCTTGAAATGGGATCCAGATGTCGGTCTACATCGGAATGGCTGATTTTTATCTTTCTCACCAAAGGATCCGAAGTTGTCCCCGTAGTTGCCGTGGAGTTGAATTGGATACCTATAACGCAGATGGGGCCATGTGTGACTGGGAAGCCTGGTTGGACAGGTATTTGGGTGTGTTGGCCGGTAGGGAGGATGACTGATTTGGTTGGGCCTGATTTGAGGCCCATGTGGTTTGCAATTGTTCAGAATAGCTGTTGGACTTGATTGAGTTCTCGGACAGAGAGGATGAGTAAAGTCGTGTCTTCCTCCTACCTCAAAAATCTTTGATAATTGTAGGACACCAAAGGGATGCCTTAGTGGTGCCATTTGATGTATGCAGAGATAGATTCCACAGCAAAAATGAAAAGGAGGGGTTCCAGGGACACCCTTGTCCGACCCCGGAGCGAAGGGTTATGGGGGAGGAAAGTTTTCCATTGATGAGCAAGGGTGTGGTGGCATTCTTATGCAAGAGTTGAACTCACTAATAGAGTCTAGTGGGATGCCAAGGTGGACCATAACGTGCATCAGATAAGGCATGATTAGGATGTTGTATGCTTTGCCAAAGTCTGCATGGAGAAAATATAGTTCTTGTTTTGTGAATGGTCCAATGTTGAACATTATGAAGTTGAGAGAGCGTGTGTTGGATGCTTGTCGTTTGACTGAGCCTGTTTGGTCTTGGTGGATGATGCAGGGAAGTACCTGGTTGAGGCAGATTGTAAGTAATTCACTATAATCTTGTAGTCTACGTTAAGGAGGGATGTTGGTCTATAGTTTGAGACTTTGTCTTTGTCACCTTTCTTGTGGATGAGGGTGGTGATAGCTTCTGCAAAGTGGTTGTGGTCCATGGGAATGTTGAAGAATTTGTAAAGTTGAGGTTGTTTCTGTGTAAGGTGTGGTGTACTTACCCTCGAAGGCCATTTGGGCTTGAAGCTTTCTCACGGGGTTGGCTAAGAAAACTTTATGCTATCTCGAGTTGGGTGAACAGGACGTCTAGGGATTGTGCAACATGAGGAGGTAGTTTTTGGCACCAATCTAGATGGAATATTTTTATATGAGTATCGAATTTTCTTGGAGGCTTGTAGATGTCATGAAAGATGGAACATGCATCTGCCTTCATGTCGTCTTAGCTTTTAAGTTTTGCCTCATTGTGTTAGTGAGTTTGAGTATTGTGGTTTTTTTCTTTTTGCGATCTAATGCGTGAGGTTCGCGTATGCAAGGAGAGAGTGGCTCGATAATGCCAGTTTACATATATAATCTTATGTTTGAAGGTGGTGCATGTAGTGAGATATGTATTTAGCAGGGTGTCCTGACAGGTTATATCAGTAGCCTCTGTCCTGGAGGGGGAAATTGTGTGGATCCTTGGGGTTGTTGCTAGCCTTTTTTGCATATGCGCTATGGTTTTCTGTGAGGTTCTGGATTCCTATTGGCTATATGCTTTCACAACCCAGTCAATATCGGGTTTGGTTTGGGGTTTAAGATTTGCATATATAATCAATCGCATCACCCTCAAAACCGTGTACACAAAAATGCATTGGGAAGTGAACAGAAAATTTAGCATCGACCGTTCACCAAAACTTCTCTATTTCATAAACTTCTCTATTTCATTCTTTTCATGTTCGACGAGGAATTTACATGTGGGCCCTACTCACGTGCATTCATGTTTATGATTAATGAGAAATCCATGATACATTAATACACTTATTGATACACTGATCCTAGAACGTATGAATTTGGGCCAATTACCTCTACCTCAAGATTTGATAGAAGGATGGGGAGCCTTGTCTGAGCCCATGGTGTTGGAGGATGGAGGTCTTTAGGCGAATTCATCCCTTGGCTTTGGTAGGAAAGTGGGTGTGGTAGGTGAGTTGTACCAGGTTTGCAGCGTAGTGGTCTGAGATGGGGGTTGGGATTAGAACGTGAGAGACTTTTGTGATTTTTGCTTGTAATGAGGTGCACTAGTGTCCTCAGTTTAGCTGAGATGTGAGGGACATAACAAGGAAGGGCAGTTGGAACTTGGAGTCCATATTATTTGTGCGGTTTGATGAAGAGACCCATGTCAATAATTGATCAACCATGAGGCCCTGCCGGCCAATCTGACCAACCAGGGGGCCCGATTGGCCAGTCTAAACAGTGCCAGGGCCCGTTGGCAATGCGCTGTCTGTGACAAGCTCAATCTGGCAACATCACCGCCCATCATTTTTTATGACCATCGGTGCATAGCGTAAAATCGGGCAAACATCATCAAACTTCATCATTGAAGTTTCCTGAAACATACATGATAAAATATTGCATCAACAGAACAGGTTTGAATTATGTTTCCGTTGTTCTCTTGACCAAAACTCCCTTAGTCGTTTGAACCTGTAAATTCAAAAGGACACATGGTAAGGATGTGGTTGACGAGTTTGGAGGTGTGCTTCACTACTTATGGGATCTACAACCACAAAAATAAGATTGACCTTACAGTCTTGCTTTTGCGTGGCATGGCCTTGAGTTGGTTGTCCAATTTAAAGACCATACAATGGCAGCGAGAGACTGGTGGAGCTGGATCAACGGCTCACGCAACCGCTCTCACATCGTTGACTGCAGATATTATACCTCTTAAGCAGATGAATCCAACGGGGTACAACTCCCTCGCACCACCGGAGACCTAGAACAATTTTGCGCGTACTAAACTTGCCCGCTTTAGAGAAATGAACGAGAAGCCTGATGCACAGTACAGGCTTTGACGCATACGTCAACACTCCAGCGTGGCCGAATACACACGGCGATTCTGCAAAATCATCACCAGTAGCGACCTCACCCTTGAAGAACTCTCTTTAAACTAAATCAACAAAATAAAGCAAGATATTTGGTGAGTGCATGCCCATTTTGGCATCCAAGACAACCTTACGTGAATGATCACAACAGCCTATGACATGGACAGCACTGACTACAACACTCAGATGCAAGAAACCAACGGATGGAAACTTGAAGGCCACAGTTCTGACTGTGGTGGAGTAAAGTCACAGTCAGCAGAAATCTTGTCCCCTATGGAGATTGACGCCATCGATCAATGCGATCAACGGCTCTGCTAGACTTGCGAGAAGTCGGGTCACATCTCGCGTGACTGTCGGAGATGGTAGCAACAAGCCAAAAAGGTGGAGAAGCCGCAGAGAAACGGAGGAGTCAGAAAATGGCAAAGTGAAGGAGTAGATGACAAGGATCCTGTCCTGTCAGGAAAATCTGCACCAACCGATGGTCCATCTGAATGGCTCTCATCTTCACAAACAATTGTTTCTGATATCACAAAGTTCGACGAGGAGGGTAAGGACGACCAACCGGCGATACTGCTATGATTACACCCAAGGAGTTGTAAAAGTCATGGAGCGGTACCAAAACTACTGGACGAAGGGGTTTCTCATAGCTTTGTTAGTAAAAAACACGTGCCAAAGACTGTGTTTGCAGACCAAACCAGGGGTGTTTGAAGGAACTTTTGACGTAAAACTTCAAAACCTCTTTCACTACAAATCGGAGATCTGCACGTCGCAACATTCTATTTGGTGGTCAAAGTTTTTTTGTGGAGGTAACTCTCAAAACTCCTTTGCAATCCTCGACGTGTGGTGCAAACTCCTCTCGAACGATTGTGCAATTCTTAGGTGTCAGGGCCGATGTATTCATCTTGTCTGCTGCGACTAGACGGATAATTCTTCCACTTCCCCTGTCTCCATGTAGACTAGCCACACTTGGGCTTCATGTCATAGATATCTCTTGGCCACGTCCAAAGATATTGGCTAGTGTTTTGTGACTGCTACAATTTCCTTTGCTGTTTCCACCTCTGCTACTTCCCAAAACTGCCATTTCATTTTTTTTCGTAAATGGTGATGTAGACTGATCCCTACTCCAGTCCATCTGCGGATTGTGTAGGTACAAGAGATATCACCCGAGGATGATTTTGTGGTTGCTCATAGGGCAGCAGACTGGCGGTGAAAGGGACCTATCAGATGAGCGACCACGAGCTGACGGAACTCAAGAAGCAGCTTGACGAGATCCTTGGTTAGGGATTCATCAGACCCTCCATGTCACCCCATGCAGCACCTGCACTCTTCGTGAGAAGGAAAACCAGAGAGATGTGGATGTGCATGGACTACCGAGCTTTGAACGACATCACCATCAATAACTGCTACCCTATTTTGTGAGCACAAAAACCTTTCTGACCAACTTCGCGGTGCCCAAATTTCTACTACAATCGATCTACACAGCGGCTATCATCAGATCCACGTATCTTGTAAGGATGTTGAAAATATAGCATTTTACAATAGATATGGGCACCTTGAGTTCACGTTCATGTTGTTTGGAATCACAAACACCCCTGCAATATTCATGGAAAAAATGAATAGTATTTTCCGCCCATACCTTGATGACTTTGTTGTCGTGTATCTTGACGACATCCCTATGTACAACCGCACCCAAGAGGAGCACAATGGACATCTCCAAAAAGTTCAGGAGGTTTTACAAAGAAATGAATTCTATTAAAAAAACTCTCAAAATGCGACTTTGGTCGTCGTTCGATCGAGTTTCAAGGCCATATCATTGGCGACGGTCGGATCACTATGGACCCGAAAAAGGTAGAGGAAGTTGTTGATTGGCCGATGCTGACCAGTGTTTGGGAAGTCGAAGTATGTTTAGACTTCTACAACTACTACCGTCAATTCAAAGGACTACGCTTGAGTGTCAGTACCTCGCTCCGGTCTCACTTGTAAAACTATCAAGTGGAATTGGTGGGACAGTGAACAAGAAGCGTTTAGCTCTTTGAGAAATACTCTGACCTAGGCGCTAGCCTTATGATTGGAAAATGTAATGGTGGACTGCATTATGGCCACCAACACATCCAATTGAGCAATCAGAGCCGTTCTCCTCCAAGATAATAGCGGTGGACAACAACTCGTAGCATACATGTTGCGAAATTAGCACGGACCGGAGCTCAACCACGCAGTATACAAGAAAGAAATGCTCACAGTCATGTACGCATTCAAAACATGACGGTGGTACTTGGAATGTCGGTGATGCATCGTCCGCACCGACCATCACGCACTGAAATATCTCAAGACATAACCAAATTTGTGTCTGATTATGGCCCAGTGGTCTTCACTGGGACCATTTGATCTTGAGAAGCCCAGTTCAGCACTCCGTAACTACAATCACAGTTTTACTGTGATTGCAGTCAGATATGCAATCTAACATGCCAGCAACATGGATTGCAAGAATCCACCTAGGTGGCAGATTACAGATTGTTGCAGTGTGCCTAGGTAGCAGATCAGTCCCCTCTATGTCCTGAGTATGTCAGTCCACTTGGGCTCATTCATCAATCACTCATTCAAAAGTTCCACCTTCTTCCAGACATGGTATCAGAGCTCAGACATTGATCTGAGCGTCGCCTTAGCAACTTCTGCGTTTCCTCCCTCATCAAGGCAAGGGTTTCTTCACCCTTGCCTCCATCACAAGGAGTCCTATCTATGTTTCATCCTTTGTGGTATTCTGCTTGCCATCCAACTCAGATTCCTCTCTGTCCTTCACATCTCCCTCAACATCGCCTTCCATTTCAACATGGCCTCAGTTGCAGCTGTCACTGGCGCCCTTGTTGGCATCCCTAAGCTCACCACCAAACGTGGCGGCACCAACAACTACAAGCTGTGGGCCTTTAACATCTCTACGTACTTCAAACCACCCCCCTTCAATGGTATTTTGCTCCACAAAATCATCATAGGTGTGGGCAGTGGCGTCAAACCTGCCAAGAACAGCCCAGACCACAAGAAGTGGGATTTTGCCAATGACAACGTTCTCATGTCCCTCTTGGCAACCTGCGACTCTACGATACACAACGACATTCGCGCAATCGGTGAAAGTGCCAAGGCAGTTTGGGACTACCTCAAGGATTACTTTGATGCTTGCACTTCAACCCCTTGCAGAATCAAAATTGTCTCCCTTTTCCATGTTCCATTCGACACCTTTCCCGACATAGGTGGCTACGTTGCTGCTTGCACCACTATTGCGGTAGATCTCAAAGTAATGAGCATTGACCTTCCTGACGCCGTGGTATGTGCGTGCGTCATCCACGGCCTTCCTTCTTGCTTCGAGGTTGTCCGCCAAATGCTTCTTCAACTTCCTGTCGCAGAACTGACAGTCAACAACATCTCTCCAAAGCTCGCAGTCACTGAACAAGACTACAACACGAAGACGCACCAGCCGGCAGCCCTAGCTGCTGTGCTTCATGCCCCTCTCCCCCCTCAGCGCTGCTGACCTCACCCTCTCCTCAGGTTCATCTTACCACCGGGCCCAACAAGTTCCCTCCTTGTCAGTACAAGCCACTCTCAGGGCCCCATGCAGGCAAGGTCTGTGGTGGAAGCAACCACCCTCAATGTGCCTGTAACCATTTCAAGACAGACCAGTGGCTTGCCCAACATCCCGGCAAGACCTATCCTGAGAGTCCGAACTGGCATGCTGAGGCGCGCAAGGCTCATGCGAGCCGTTTCGGAGCACTCGAATGTGATAGTGTGACACCTGTATCTACACCTAGCTTGAATACCCTCGCCAATCTCATCCCTCCCGATACAAGTGTTGCCACAATGTACACTGCCGATGAAACCGGATTCAACATCTACTCTTGTCCTCTCCCTCCCCCACTTTGATTTCCGACTCTTTCACGGAGAAAACCCTTGATTGTGGAGCTACCTCGCATTCTCTGAAGGATGCATACAGCACCACTCCTCTCCAGTCCCTCGTTCCTGTTTCCGGTGCCACTACGGACATGGTTGTTGAATGTCGAGATTGTGCAACTCTTGCCTCTCCAGCCTCCATTCATGGTCAGGTCACTGGCCTCCACCTTCCTTCACTTCGCACCAACCTCCTTTCAGTCCGCAAGCTACAACAAGAAGAGGTGCACGTCCATTTTCCTGCGTTTGGTACTCAAGCCCATCTCTCAACCTAAACTGGTCGTCATCTTGCCACCTTTCACCTTCACAACAACCTCTACCGCATCTGTGTGCCTCGCGTCACGCATCCTTCTTCACATGCACTCACGGCAACCACCACCGCTTCTTGTCCATGCCGCAATGTCTCCCACCCTCTCATCCTCCATCATCATCGTCTTTGTCATCCCAATTTCACCGCTTTGCAGAAGCTATCCTCTCACAACATGGTCCTCGGACTTCCGCGACTTCCTCCTCTCCCACCTCTGTCTGCACCACCTTGTACCGCTTGCGTTCAAGGCAACCTTCGTGCGGCTTCTCACCCTCCCAAGCCCTCTCGTGCTCCTAGGCCTCTCGACATTTTCCACCTTGATCTTGTCGGTCCTATTCACCTCGTGTCCCACACGAACCACTCTCTCTTTCGCACGATTGTCGACGATCACTCTCGGTTTGGCATGGCCATCCCTCTCCGCTCCAAATCTGACGCTCACACTGCCTTCATCACTAAGGCCAACCAAGCTTTTGCCTGGTTTGGCCGCTCCATCGGCCATCTGTGGTCTGATCGTGGCGGTGAATTTCTGTCCCGTCTTCTCGCAGATTACTGCGCCAGCTGCGGCATTGATCACCAAGTGACGGTCCCACAATCTCCTGAACAAAATGGTGTGGCTGAACGTCGTAACCCAACCCTTCTCAACATTGTCCACACCCTTCTTGCCCACTCAGCCGCCCCTTGCGACTACTGGACGTACGCTCTCCTCTATGCTTCACACGTGCACAATTTCTACCCCTCCTCTCTCCTTGCCAACTGCAATCCCGCCGGAAGCATGGACAGGGTCGAAACCCGACGTCTCCAAACTTCGTGTGTGGGGTTCCACTGCTTATGTCCTTCTCAACAAACGACAATGCTCTCAGCAAAACACATCCAAGATCGATCCTAAAGCTGTTCCGTGTATCTTTCTCAGCTTTGTGCCACAATCTCTTGGGTATCTTTTTTTGACCCTACAACCAGCCAAGAGATGTGCAGTGTGGACGTTTGCTTCGACGAATTCCGTCCCTACTTTCTCCACCAACAGTCTGACCCCCCGCCCCTTGACTGGGTGCAGTTCGGCCTCTCTCCCTCCACCCTGCCACAAGTCTCCTCACCATCATCCTCCCCTCCCCTTTCCTATGCCCATTCAACACCTCCTGCTAACGACCCTTTAACTCCAGTTTCGTCCACATCTGCAGCTGCTCCACCCCCACCTCCTCCGCCTCCTCTTTTCCCCTCTCCCACTTTTCCCAACCTGCCCTTCGCTGATTTCTCTCTTCCACCCTCTCTCCGTCCACCTCCCCTAGACTCTTCCCCCTCATCTGCTCCTCCACCTCCGACTCCACCTCCGCCTCGTCCTCCGCCTCCTCAACCCTCTCCCTCCTCCTCCTTGCCTCCACCTCCTCCCACACTGCGACGTTCTGAATGCATCCTTGCCAAACAGCTACTCCGCTCCCATGGGTCTTCCTCTTGTCCCCCTCTTCCTCGTCTACCTTCAGGGGGTGATCTTGCTCTTCAAGAAGATAGACAAGAAGACGTTGTAAAAATGCTGTCCACACACACTCCCCTCCTTTGCTGGCTTGCCATGGTTCCTTTGGAATCTGACCTCATGCACACCAAACTCCCTCGCCTCCCTCGCGCTCCACGCACCAACCAACACGCCATTCTCAGCACCACAGTTCAAAAACAGTAACAGATTCCAGTGCCAACCACTTTTGAAGATGCCATGGCTGGTCCACCTGCAAAGGAATGGAGAAGAGCAATTGAGAGTAAGCTCCATGCATTTCAAATGTTGAATTTTCCGTGCAGTGGGAAATGAATGTAAGGACAAAAATATCCATTCGTGAGTTTTAAGAACTCATGTACGTCAAGGACGTAGGCGATTCACAGGACTAAGGTATAGGACAAAAGACGGTTTGGGGGTTTGGGACACACAAATAATTTGTAGTAAGGAGTAAGGGTGCTAAAATGGCAAGTGTCGAGTGCGTCAAGCACATACATACAGTGTCAAGAATGAGACTGAGGCATATGTTGGGTCTTTGGCACTTGAGCTGAGGGACGAGTGCGAGGTCGGGCCATGAGTGGATGGTTCAAGATGCCCCACCGTGAAGTCGGTGTCATGTCCCTGACGTACATGAGTTCCTAGAATTTATGAGTGGGATGCATGAATTCAACCTTATGTAAAGTATCGAAGCAGCCGACCGCATTGAAAGTGCCAACTACAACATTGGGATGCAGGAATTCAACAGCTGGCCACCCTTAGGGTAAAAATCTTATCATGGCGGAGAGAAACCGCAGTCGATGGAAACCTCATCTCCGATGGAATTGGACGCCATCCATCAGTGCGATCAACGGCTCTAGTGGACTTGCAGAAAACTGGGACATATCTCGTGAGACTGCTAAAAGTGACAACACCAAGCCAAAAAGGGGAGGAAGTTGCTGAAGATAAGTGAAGAGTCCGGGAAATGGCAACGGGCAGCAATAGACGGCTAGGCTCCTGTCTGATCAGAAAAATCCGTGGTGACCGATCGCCCATCTAAGAGGTTCACATCACCGCAGACGAGGGTCTCTGAGATTGCAAGATTTTATGAGGGGTACAATGGCGACCAACCGGTGATACTACTATGAGTAGAATTGCGGCATTGTAAAAGTTGCAAAACGGTACCAAGACTACTAGACGGAGGAGCTTCTCACAGTTTCTTCAACAACAACATGGTTTGGAAGCTGGGTTTTCAGACCAAACTAGGAGTGTTTGAAGGAAAAACAGTCAATAGACAACTGCACATCCATGGACGTTGTAAACCACTCCGGCTGCAAATCGGAGATGTGCAAGATGTAACGGTCTGGAGGACTTGTCTAATGAGTGATCACAAAATCATCCTGGGACGAGATTTCTTGTACCGGCAGAATCCGCAATCTGGAGTAGCGGAGCGATTTATGTCTGCATTAATGGAAGAAAGCGACGGCTGCCTTTGGTCGAGCGACCCTCGACACAGTGGTGGTTATGCAAGCAACAGAGGTGGAAGCAACAGGGGAAGTTGTGGTAGCCACAAAAAGCCAACCGATATTTCTTGATGTTGTCAAAAGATACCTGAAACGGAGAAACTAAGCGTGGCTGGTCCATGTGGAAGCAAGGGGAATGGAAGAAATCAGGTCTGACGAAGCGACATCAACATCCTCGACACCTGAAAAGTTTGTAGTCGTACCGAAGAATTTTGCAGGCCTCATCGAGGAGTTTGAAGGGATTTTCCCGGTCGAACTACCTTGAGAGTGACCACCACAATGCAATGTCGAACATGAGATAGACCTGAAGCCGAGCAGCAGACCGACGGTAAAGGGGACCTATTGGATGAGCGATCATGAGCTGAATGAACTCAAGAAACCGTTGGATGAGATGCTTAGGCAGGGGTTTAGCTGACCATTGATGTCATCTTACGCAACATAAGTATTCTTATTGTGCAAAAGAAGACAATAGAGATGTGGATGTGCGTGGAATACCAAGTTTTGAACAACATTACCATCAAGAAACGCTACCCTCTCTCGCAAGCATATGAACGTTTTGATCAATTTTCAGGTGCATGAATTTTTAGCAAAATTGACCTACGTAGCCGCCATCATTGGATCACGTATCTGATAAGGACGTCAAGAAGCCAGCATTCGGCACCCAATACAGAAACTTCAAGTTCATGGTAATGTCGTTTGGACCCTGTTACATTTATGGCGGTGATGATCAATATATTTTTCCCATACCTCGATGGCTTGTTTGTCGTGCATCTCGACAACATCCTAGTGTATAGCCACATCCTGAAGGAGCACAATGGACATGTCCGAAAAGTTCTCAAAGTTTTACAAAGAGAGAATGTTTTTGGTAAACTTTCAAAATGTGACATTGGTCGCCGTTTGATCATGTTATCAGGCCACATCATCCGTGGAAAACGGATCACCATGGACCCGTAAAGGGCGGAGGCAGTCGTTGATTGGCCAACACCCACAAATGTTCGATACATCTAGGTATTTTTTGGTTTCTGTAGCTACTACCGTTGATTCGTAAAGGACTACGCCCGATCACCTCTCTCCGATCTCACCCAGAAAACCATCGAGTGGAATTGAGGGAACAACAAACAAGAAGCATTCTGTTTTTTTAGAAACTTTGTGACCTCAACGCTAGCCTTACGATTGGCACTTCCAATGGTGGACTAGATCATAGCCAGCAACGTGTCCGATCAAGCCATTAAATCCTTTCTCCTCCACGACAACTGCGCTGGACAACAACTGGTCACAAGCATGTCAAGAAAAATACAAGGACCAGAACTAAACTACGTGGTGCATGAGAAGGAGATGCTCAAAGTTGTGCATGCATTCAAGACATGGCGGTGCCACAGGGAATGTTGGCGATGCAACGTGCACACTCGCCATCACGTACTAAAATATCTCAAGGTCCGGCCAAATCTAAGCCGTCAACAAACTCGATGGATGGAATTCCAGAAGTCCAACTTCGACTATGACATTGAATACCTGCCTAGAAAAACAAATCCTGCCAATGCTATCGGTCTGCCACTAGTTTTAATTGGTGAGATCAGCACATTGCTCATCAAATGAGACTAGTACCTCGTGAGGCTGTTCGCGAAGGGTTACAAAGAGTTTGGCAGGTACAACAAAACCAATTCTTGGTTCGACTACCCCTACTGGCGACGACAATACACTAGCCAGGTTTTCTTTAGAGGAAAAGCACGATCTATACTCGTGGGCAGGGATGGGTTAAGGCTAGCCTTCGTTATCATGAAGGCGTTTAGTGTTGAAGACTAGCCTTCGACACACGCCTTAACCACCTGAGGTGCATCTTGGGCAACAAAAATTATGGGAAGAAAAGGGACAGGTGAAGCTCAGTGTTCTTTGCATGGTGGATTGGTTACATTGCTCCGTATGAATAAAATAAATAAATTCGAAAAGATAAATTGAGGAAACGTTTATTCCCCTCCATAGATTGCAACCCACGCCATGGTGGATGATGCTAAGCGTGGAAACCACCCACACAGATGATGTGTCTTCCAACAATTTCTACCAATTCAGCAACAGGTGCATTTGTTGTTTTGATGTTGGAAATGACTCGTGTATTAAGAACCAAGCCCAATGTTGCTGTGCCTTATGCTCCTACTGCTGCCAATGTTGCAACAGTTCCAACACCTGCATTGATGAGCCAAGACCCTCCACAACAAACGTCGCCAAAGGGATGTGGCTCTTCCGCGTGAAAATGTTTCTCGGCAAACCTTTCGAGTTCAAAGCACGCTACGTTGCAAAGAGGTACTCTCAAAATAAAGGCATCGACATCTTCAAAACCTACTCTCCAACAGCCAAGTTAACCACGTTTAGAGCTTTCCTCCACATCGCTGCATCACGTGACATGGAGTTGCATGCAATGGACGTATCAACTGCCTTCCTCCAAGGCAATCTTCATGAGACCATTTAACTTGAGTGTCCGAAGGGCTACCACCCGTCCTCTCCAAACAACGTTTGGCGCCTCCAACGGCCAGTCTATGGCATGAAGCAGTCACCCTGAGAGTGTCATGCAAAGCTTCGAAACACTCTTATCAACCTTGGCTTTCATCCATCCCAATCTGATGCAAGTCTCTTCCTTCGCAAACCCACATCCAGTTGCTACATTCTTGCATACATTGATGACATGACGCTTGCATCAGACAACCTTGATGAGCTCACTGCCCTCAAGGAACCACTCATGTAACGCTTTTAAATGAAAGACATCGGTGAACTCACTCAGTACCTCGGCATGGAGGTGCGTTGTGACGGAGCAGCGCACACTATCACTCATTCCCAAGAGTCTTATGTCAACTCAATTCTCACACGCTTTGGACATGAATCATGGAACGGCACAACAACTCCAATGGCAGCCGACCACAACCTCACTGCACCGGCTGTTCCAACAACTCAGCCCTCCTCTGAACCTTATCCTGAACTTGTGGGCTCCCTCTTGTACGCTATGGTGTGCACTTGTCCAGACCTTGCGTATCCACACAGTGTTCTTTTTTGCTTTGTCACCCAAGGACGGTTTTCAGATACACATTGGAAGGCTGCCAAGAGATTCCTTCGGTACCTTCAAGCAACAAAGACCTACGGGCTCACGCTCAGTGGTACCAATCCCATCTTCCTTCAATGCTTCACTGACTCTTCATGGGCAGACGATCAAACTGATCGCCGCTCCACCCAAGGCTATGTTTTCCACCTTGTTTCAGGACTCATAAGTTGGCACTCCACCCGCTCCTCCTCAGTCTCTCTCTCTCTCTCTCTCTCTCTCTCTCTCTCTCTCTCTCTCTCTCTCTCTCTCTCT